>JAODAL010011332.1:0-100519 GCA_025379985.1 Phyllomedusa bahiana
ACCTGGGTTTTAAGCTTTTTGTGCCGCGGTTTAGACATTGATGGTTACTAATATATAAAAATTTCAATACACAACCCCCCCCCCCCCCCCCCCCCCGCTTTTAAAATGAAAAAAATCCAATGAGCTGTAGTCCAAAATGTGTTTACATTTTTTCCCGGGGTTACCCCTATCGACAAATAGTATTTAAAAAAGGGAATGTAATATTAAAATTAAAATAACAAATCCCGAAAAAGGTGAAGATATTTGGAAAATACCCGAACGCAAAAAAGTGGTAGTGCATTCAAACCCGCCTGTAATGAAGAAAAATAAAATATGTAATGAGGAAAGGGGGGTTAGCAACCCGGTCAGAAATTGGTCAGTGGGGATGTGATGTGTCGGGTGGTGCATAAAATTTAATAGTAGGGGTTGACCTTTTTTTCTCCCTGCCCCCAGTGCAATTTCCCGCCTTTTTGGGACAAGAAGGTTTTTAAATTTTTCCCCTTTAAATTTGCGGGTTTTTTTTTCACGGGGCAAATTTTTTAATTTCTGCCTAACCTCTTTAAATAACCTGGCACACTGGCTTGTTGGTACACCCAGAAGTCACGGCGCATGTCCCACAAATCTTCCTGGCTCCCTAGCTAGTGTGTTCCAAAATTATCATATGCATTATTGATGAATACAAAGCCAAAACGTTAACTTTCTTATCATGAAATTATTATTTTTTGAGCTCACCTTTCCAACTAAACTAGTACATGTCCCGTCCTTGATCGTCCTTTCCAATATAAAAACCTGTTGGGCTAGGGGCAAAGGTTCCTTTACATTTCCTTGCACCCCTCTTCCATAAGTATATCTATAACAAAATTATCAAATTAAAGCCGTATAGAAGAGTTGCTGTAATGATCCAAGGTTTGAGGTTTGAAAGCATGAAGTTTAAATTTTTGTACTTTCTATTTCTTTTTTAAATACTTTTGGGAAAATTACTAAAATTACCATTTAAAATCCATAATAACAGTTAACAAGCAAGGAATACTGACAAATTTTTACTCTGATACCTGGCAAAAATAACACAATGCTACGTTCCCACTGTAAGTACAGTATACGTTAGTTGTTTGATCCAAAAAAGCTTGTGGCACATACACTGAACATATCCCCTAAAACCCTAGCTGCGTCAAAAAATTAACTATCTCTTGTCAGTCGTTTTAAAAGGGAAAACCCGTAAAGGTTATGTCCCCCCTTGCGAGGGGCACAAGCTGGTGACGACATGCTGTTTCCACGCTGTGCCCTTTCTGTAAGTTTCTGTAGTTTTAGAGCTTTAATGCTCAAATTTATTCAAGATAGGGTTACCCCCCCCCACCAAAGCTACCCGCCCACATGGTTTTGTTATTACTGTTTTTTCCCTATTCAAAAGTAATAGGTTTACATGGGGTGGGCGGGGCTAGCCCCCAGGGGAACAGGTTGAAAGGGTACCGGACTCTTTTCGGGGATTTTTTCTGGCTGAAAACTGCAATTTGAGCACTAAATACTCTAAAGAAAAAAGTATCTTACCAAAATAAGGGACACAGGCATGGCCGAGTCTGCAAGTTGGCTGTGGGGCAAGGGGGGCATAATCTTGTGCGGTTTCTTAAAGGGGTTTTACCCCAAAGAAATAGGATGAATAAATAATGCTGCTTTGCTCTGTCACTTCCTGGTAAAAGCTTTTCTAATTTTAGCATTGAACTTGTGTATTCAGGCTTCTCTGTTTTATTAGTCTAGAAAATTTAAATTACCTTCTCTGAGGTCTAGAAAAAAGCTTCTGATTTAATTAAACGGTAGAGTAATTATGTCTTTTGTCTGAAAGATCAATAACCAAAACTCTCACTCCCCCGAAGTTCTGGTTGGTTGAACCTGGTTGACGTCACTCCCTCTTCGGGATATATAAAAACAGCAGGGTGAAGGAGTAACGGTTGGTCAAGGGGAAACTAGAAGCCTAGAAGGTGAAAAAATCATTTGTATTTCCTTAAAAAAAAAGATGAACAAAGCAATATATTTGGAAAATGTTTTCATTTAGTGTTCCCTACATTTTTAAAGCTATTCTTTGTAGTGAGACAACCCCTTTAATTTAATTAGTATACAAGGTCTTGATTAACTTTTTTTTAAACAACCCAACAAAAAAATTTGGGGGGGAATAATTAAAATACTTTCAAGGTATACAGTTATTAATTTGGGGCACATTCTTTTTATATAAGAATATAAGAATATAAGAAATAACTAAAAAAACAAAGCGGTTTAATAGTGCAGCACAGCTTTTCAGGAAACTGGACACACAACTAGAAAGTCAACAACCCTTACAGAATACCATCTGTATTCTCAAAGGATGCAAAAAAAGTATATTTTTGGAATACTGGTGGTAGATGCTGGTATCCTTTGCTGGTGGTAAATGCTGGTATACTGCACGCTGTGCTTTTTACTATATAATGAAATATGCCACAACTGTTAAAAAGGTTGTAGGTGGTATTTAGTTCATCCCCATTTACTGGTGCTGAGCTGCAATACTGAATAGATGTAGAGCTGTTTTGGAAGAAACAAATGTTTTTCTAAGCCTGTACAATGCATTTAAATGTATTGACCTGTCTATTGAAAATAAGTGTGATCTGAAAAGGGTGTCAAATGTACATTAACCCAGCTGTACAGGGCCTCTCGGTCTCCCCAATCGCTATGCTTTGGCCTTGTTGCTGTTTTTTTCAACTGTTCTCACTCTCACTTATTCACACTCTTCTACCATTATCGAGCTGTCCTGGTCATTTGCCTCTACCTCAGAGTCACTCACGGTGGAGATTACATGGGACCACTAATCTGGAGTCAGCAGACCTCATTAACTCAGGGTAGTCGCCTCTCTCTGCAGTCCACAGCTCACGCTCTCTTTTTGTACTTGGACTACCGATTCCACTGTTGCACCAACAGCTGTTGGGTACACAGGCCAGAAGGCTCAGGCTTACACTCAGCCTAGCACAGCAATTTCTTCTCGAGGGAAACCGGCCTATTTTTTGAGAGCATAGGGACATGAACACACTATGGTCACATGACTATACATCCACTAATCACCTCCTTATACTGACTCTTCCTAACTACCTAACAGCAGTATGGTCAGAATTTCCTACAGCCGTATTGCTAAAATACACATAAATTGCATTAAAGTAAAATAAACATAAAATGTACTAATATTACAATTTACACCAGAATGACCACATCAGCATTTTCTGCAAAAGAGGGCATATGGCTAGACTGTAAAACACAACATATATACGTTGTAATAGCAACTTACATATGTTGCAACTCAGGTATGAAGAATGTCACACAGTCCGAATATGGTACCTGTATAGTTTATACTACTCTACCTTACCTCCCACAAACTTTTAGTGGGAACATAGGATCCACAGCAAAAATCGTAGATGGTTTTTCCATGATGACTTCAAAGCGGGGAAGCACTGAAATATAAAGATGATAATTTGTTCAACAACAGCAATTTTGGGCCCTGGTATGCAAAATTAAAGGGCTGCTCCCTTTTAACACATTTAGAACATATCCAAAGAATTTGCTTTGACAGAGTAATAGGTGTGAGCCATACCTTACCTCTTGGGATAACAAGGGTTCTAAGATCCTGGTTTGCAGAATTTGTAGGGCCACTCTCCCTATATATACAATATACAAATCTTCAACTTTCCTCTCATCTCTCCACCAACTCTCTCCTTGACCCACTGCAATCGGGCTTCCGACCCCACCACTCTACAGAAACCGCCCTAACCAAAGTCACCAACGACCTAGCAACTGCCAAAGCCTCATGCCACTACTCTGTGCTTCTCCTCCTAGACCTGTCCTCCGCCTTTGACACTGTCGACCACTCACTCCTCCTACACATCCTCTCCTCCCTCAGCATCACGGACTTGGCCCTTTCCTGGATATCCTCGTACCTCACTGATCGAACATTTAGCTTCTCTCACTCTCGCACCACCTCCTCCTCTCGCCCGCTCTCTGTTGGTGTCCCTCAGGGGTCTTTCCTGGGCCCACTACTCTTTTCTATCTACACTCTTGATCTGGGTCAACTAATAGCATTGCATGGCTTTCAATACCATCTGTATGCTGATGATACCCAACTCTACATCTCCGGCCCAAATATTACCTCTCTACTCTCCCGGATCCCTGACTGTCTTTCGTCCTTCTTCTCCTCATGTCTCCTGAAGCTAAACGTGGAGAAAACTGAATTCATCATCTTCCCACCGTCCCACTCTATCCCCCCACCTGATCTCTCTATCAAAAGTCAATGGCTACACTCTCTCACCAGCTCCACAAGTCCGCTGCTTGGGATAACCCCTTTACTCAAAAACTGTCCTTCAAACCGCACATCCAAACCCTCACCTCTGCCTGCCGCCTCCACCTGAAAAATATCTCCCGTATCCACTCATTCCTTAACTTCGAAAGCACAAATATGCTGGTCCATGCCCTCTTCATATCACGACTAGACTATTGCAACATTCTTCTCTGGGCTCCCAGCTAGCACCCACGCTCCCCTCCAATCCATCCTTAACTCTGCGGCCCGTCTGATTCACCTCTCTCCTCGATACTCCTCTGCCTCTCACCTCGTCCAATCTCTTCATTGGCTTCCCATTGCCCAGCGAATCCAGTTCAAGTTAGTAACCTTGACCTTCAAGGCTCTCCATAGCCTCTCCCCTCCATACATCTCTGCCTTAATCTCCAGATATCTCCCCTCCCGCAATCTCCGCTCCTCACAGGACCTTCTTCTCTGTTCTCCCCATGTCAACTCCTTACATAACCATCTCCAAGACTTCTCCCGTGCTTCCCCCATACTCTGGAACTCGCTGCCCCAACACCTCAAACTCCCCCCACCTCACCAGCCTCAAAAGCAACCTGAAAACCCATCTCTTCAGGATTGCGTATAACCAACAATAACCTTGCTGTCACTACACCCTCCACAAACATGTCCACCCCTCACCTTCTGTCTCTTCCCACCTTCCTTGCAGATTGTAAGACCTCACGGGCAGGGACCTCTCTCTTTCTGTACCAGTTGTTAGTTATTAATTTGTCACCTTTGTACTTGTTTGACCTATGATATGTGTGAAACCCGAATGTACAGCGCCCTGGAACCAAGGGCGCTCAAAAATAAATAATAATAATACAAACACACAAAAACCCATTCTTCTTATACGTGAGTTGTAGATAGCTAACCACAAGGATTAATCTGCCATGATCAAGACAATTTACTCTGTAAATGGCCAAACACATGCATGCTAACTTCACCAGCTTTCAGTATTATATTAAGTGATTGGCAATGCCCAGTGTATATAGCAGCAGAAAAAAACAGAGGTCTCAATCTTTCCCCACACATTTGATGAGGTTTGTGATAGATCTCCAAAAAAAGTTTACATACTACATTATTACAAAGCAACTAGGGTGTGTGTGCCTCCACAACCTGACAACCTGACTACAATGCGCTGAAATGGTTGTGAATGTCCATTACAGAAGATTGAAATGTCCACTTTGTTGATTTGAGAAAAAATAGGTCCAGTAAGGGAAATTATTATGTTGTCTGATATCCCCCTTTAAATTGTGTCCACCCAGGCTCGGACTGGCCCACAGGGGAATAGGGGAAACCCCCCGGTGGGCCCCTGAGCATGGTAGACCTGGAGTTGTTTTTAACTGCATATATATCCTCAGAAGAGGCAAAAAAGCAGAGAAAGAGTGGCAAAAAGTAAGAGGCAGAGTATAGGAGGCATGTACAGTCATTTATAGTAGCTGTAGGGTGGGCCCCTAAAGTAATCTCCACCGGTGGGCCCATAAAAACTCAATTGGTGGGCCCCTAGTGTCAACTCCACATGTGGGCCCTAGGCTCCCCAGTCCGACACTGTGTCCACCCATGTCAAACCATCAAAATTTTATAAACTAACCCAAGAAATGTATAAACAGCAACAGTAAGTTGGCAACTCCATAACCATAATTAAGTTCATTGAGTTGCTTTATGTTATATGTTATGGCCCTGTTCTCATGTCAAAACCAACCAAAAGACACTCTGGCCCACTTATGTGCCGGTTTGACCCTAAATATCTCAATATATTCTTTATTATTGTGCTTCAGTCAAATCTATAGCTAAAATAAATCATCTCACCAATTTCCTCAACTGTAAAAGTGTTTAATGACAGTCCACTTGCCACAACAATGGTATAGGTGCCCAGAATGGGTTCTGTGGTCAAGTTGAAACTCAAATCTGCAATGCCCGTTGTGGTCTGCACATCCAACCACTGAAAGATGCGGTGACTTTGAGGATCCTTATGTGCAAAAACAAAAGAGATAGAAAGGAAATAAATGCATTAGTCACTGTGATTCCCTTTTAACAACTACTACTAACTTGCTTGGACACTGAATAGATGCCATTTCTACATGTGTCACTTGGAGTTGTAGTTTCCCAAAAGTCAACAACTTTACAACAGCACCAGAACTCACCTTTAACTCCACAATATAGTACTGTAAGAGAAAAGAAGGACAGATTAAAATCTGTATAAGAGATATACACATCATGAAGAAAATAAATTGCATTCCAATTGATTTCTGTTACACCTTGTCATTATATATTTAAAAATGAGTAGGCTAAAATGTAAAAGCAGTGTGTGAAAAATTACGTACACTCTTATTTGCTTCCATAGGAATAAAGAGGGTAAGATACCGCAAAGCCACATCTATAAAAGCAGAATTTTCGACATATAGTTCATCTGGGACTATTAGGCATGTGTTAGCACAATTGTAAGGAGAAAATACACCAGCAATGATCTTAGTGAAGCAAATATTGCTGCCTATTTTAAAACAATTTTAAACAAGATTATTGACAAGTGGAAAACATTTAACATAGTTGACAACCTTTCCAGGAATGGATGTCCCACCAAATTTATCCCAAGGGAACACCGTGCAATGGTCAAAAAATTGGCAAAAAAAAACAAAGAGCAAAATCTCATACTCTACAGATCTCAGCACTACAATTAAGAAATAATACTGAATAAGTATCACTTATTTAGAATGGTTGTCAGGAGAAAGCATCTTCTTTTTTAATAAGAACTTGGCAGGTTGACAGATGAGTCTCCTTCACATCCTTACCCCATGGGAATTTATAACCTATTTGTCATACGTCCAGGCTGCCCCCGGCCCCCTCCGCACCCGCCGCCTCCCCGTCGTTAGGGTCCTAAGCGTTCCCAGTCGCTAAGCTATGGTTGGCCCCTTGGCGCCCGGGCGCGGTGGCGGGCTAACTGTTGTGCGTCGCCGGCGCACATACAGTTAGAGCTTTAGGGGGCAGAGGCTCCGGGAGTACTCTGGGGCCCGCAGGAGGATGGGCTCTGTGGGCCCCGGAGGGGGGGACCGGGGGTGTGGCCGTCACACGCTGCCCGCGGCGGCCTGGTGACGTCACACGTGAAGAAAACCCCCGGGAGCAGCGACAGCGACAGCGGGGGGAGGTGGTCAGGAAAGTGCTGTCGGTTATTATTTTTAAATTGTCTCTTTATGTGGGGGCTATTATTACTGTCTATGTGCAGGGAGGGGCTTTATCTATTGTTATATGTGCAGGGGGGGGGGCCTATTTTATTGTTATATGGAGGGAGGGGGGTTTTATTTTGTTATATGTGAGGAGGGGGCTATTATCTACTGTTTATGTGCAGGGGGGGGGTTTTAATTACTGTTTTGTGCAGGGGGGGGGTATTATCTAATTTTATATGTGCAGGGGGGGGGCTATTATCTCTGTTTATTGCGGGGGGGCCTATTATCTACTTTTAGTGCAGGGGGGGGGGCTTTTTTTTACGTTTATGTGCAGGGGGGGGGTATTATCTATGTTTTTGTGCAGGGGGGGGTATTATCTTTGTAATTTGTGCAGGGAGGGGGGCTTTATTTCTGTTATTGTGCAGGGGGGGCCATTATTACTGTCTATGGCAGGGAGGGGGCTTTTATCTACTGTTTTTGTGCAGGGGGGGGGCTATTATCTACTGTTATTGTGCAGGGGGGGGGCTTTATCTACTTATTCGGGCGGGAGGGCTAAAATCTACCTACATATTGCTGTGAGGCCTATAAGTACCTATTAACTTCTGTGAGGCCTAAAAGCTACCTATTATCACGTGCTGTGGGGCCCTATAAGCTATTATATACCGCTGGGGGACCTAACCTGCCTATAAACCTATGGGGGTCCAAACTGTCCAATCCCTGCGGGGGGGATCCATCCCTGTCCATTACCTGCGGGGACCTAAACTGCCTATATAACCTGCTGGGGGCCAAAACCTCCCATATACTCCCGGGGGGGTCCTAAACCTGCCTTATACTGCTGGGGGACCTAAACCCCTCCCTTATCCCGCTGGGGGCCCCAAAACCTGCTATATACCTGTGGGGATTTAAAACCTGTCTATATACCTGTGGGGAACAAAACCTGCCAAATTCCCTCAGGGGGATCCATAACCTGCCTATATACTACAGGGGGGATCCAAAACCTGCCTTTCCCCTACAGGGGGATCAAACCTGCCTTTATACCTCGGGGGGATCCAAAAACCTGCCTTTCCTGCTAGGGGCCCCAAAAAACCCCCCATTACCTGCTGGGGGGATCAAAAAAAATCTTTATACGCTGGGGGACATATAAACTACAACCTACCTACGGGAATTATAAAGTATAAACCACCTACGGGGGGTTTAAAACTTACTGGGGGCCCTTTTTCCCCTTCACTGGGGGATCACTAATTATGCGTGTGAAGTCGTAACGTCTTTAAAGCGGTTGTTAAGGCCTCAAGACAAGCTTTTGATAAGAGTTTGAATCGACTCCGCGGACTCCAGTGGTTGTTAAGCAGTTTTTAAAAGGCCTCAAGTCGATTTTTAAGACCTTAGCAATCGACTCGGGGATACCAGGGGCAGCCTTCTGTTTATTGCGGCAACGCCCCCGTAAGGGTTAAAAAATCTGTTGGATTTTTGATGATCTTCCTACCTCTGAGGGTAAAAAACTGTCTTTGGGTTTTTTTTGGTTTTAATAGAAGTGCCATTGATTTTCCTGTCCAAAAAACGGCCGAGCTTTTTATTAAACTTTTATTAAACTGCTTTGGGTTACCCCCAGAATATTGTGTCGGGGCAGAGGGTTTTAGATGTTCCCGTTTTTGGGGAGTCTCTGTATGGCTTGGGTATCACTCTGTCCTTACCTTCTGCCTTTCAACCTGAGATAATGGGCAGACGGGAGAGGTGAATCAAAAGGTTTTCGCAGAAACTCCCATGTTTTGTCTTCCCATCAGAGGGAGACTGGTTAAAAAAACTTATTTTGGTCGAGTTTGCGAAAAAAATCAGGAAAAGTAGCTCGTTGGGGTTTCGCCGTTTTTTGAAAAAAGGTTCCACCTAGACATCATCATGGTCGGCGTTACTTTGTCACAGGGGGTGGATGCTATCCTTTCGATCTGTGCACGTCTGGGCCCAAGTTCAGAAAAAATTTGGTGAATGCCCAGAAACATCCAGAAGGGGTAAGTGATAAGAGGTTTTTTTTTGGAGGTTTTTAATGTTGGGGTGGTGTGGTTGTTACCCGAACTTCGTCTAAGGTCCCCTTGAGTAAGCTGACACCGCGCTTTTTGGGGGTTTTTACATTTGGGGGGCAATTAAATTCTGTGCGTACCGCCTAAAATTCCCTCTGGTTTCCGGGTAAATAATGTTTTTCCACTGCTCGCTTCTAAAATGGTAGTGCCATTGTTACCACCCCCAAGCCCCCCCTCCAGTTTGGGTTTAAGGGGGGTTGTGTTGAGGTTGCTCAAATGTGATTTAGGTGAGTGCAAATCGTTTTAAATACCTGGCCTGGAAGGGTACGGTCCTGAGGGGGTCGTGGGTTTCCCGCTAGATTTAATGCAAAGGCCTTATTAGGATTTCCACGGGCGTTCCAGGAAATCCAAACCAGAAGGGGGTCCGGGCCCCTTAAAAGGGGGGGTACAGTCATAGTCCGGGGCAGCCTTCTTTTTATGTGGCAAAGCCGGTAAGGGTTAAAACCCCCTGCTTGGCCCACGCCCTGGGAGAGGGCTGCTTGGCTCAGGAGTGACAGTTGCCCCTCTCCCAACAAGGGGTGTGGCGGTAGGCCCTTTACGGGCCCGGACGCCGCCACCCAATCAGCTGCTGGGGGGGTGTCCGGAAAAAACCCCTTAAAACTGGTTAGATCTCAGGCCCTTTCCTGGATAGGTTTTCCCTGTTTTTTCCAGTGATTATTTGGTATTGCTTTCCCTTTTTTATTGACCCCGGCTTGCCTTTGCCTGTTTTTTTTTCAGTTTATGTTTTCGTTCGCCGTGTTTTTTCTCCCGTTTGATTGGGCTTTGGCGTTCTTGGGCGTCACCGATCGGACCATTTGCCCTTTGGTTTTTCCCCGATGGTCGGGATTTTCAGATGGGGCTGTCGTCAGTTGGGGTCTGCCCCTAGGCACCGCCAAGAGGCAGGGAAGTGGGGGGTGGGGTCAGGGGCCCCCTGCCTCCCCTGCGTGACACTATTTTTCTAATTTCTTTACTAATTATATGTGGTTTGGTCACATATATATCTCCCCCCTAGATTTCCATCTGGTACTTTACCCCTTTCCCTCCAAATATATTTTTTTAGTGGCCCAGGTTGAAAAGGATTGTGAGATCCAAACTGTCGTATTAGGCCACTGAACCTGTTTAATAAACCAGTCGACATAGGAGGACATTTTGAGGAGGGAAATCTCTACAGGTATGAATCTCCAAATGCATCCATAATAATCATCCTACCCAAACAAGCAGCAGGACCAACCATAACACCACCCAGCGTAGCTCCAGACGGGATTTTGCATCCAAGTGAGATATCATCCGAACCTTTCTTGCATTGCAAATTTTTTCTTTCCCTTTCTCTTCCCTTTGATGTATTCGAGCCACAACACTTAAATAAAGCTAATTTTTTACTTAGAATTGTCTATATAGGCAGTCCCCAACTTACATTGTTCTGACTTACAACTGACCCCTAGTTACAAATGGGGACTTATGGGGCATGACTCATTGTGCTGACGCCCTACACTGAATCGCACCCCATAACGTTGGAACGCCGCAAGTCTAGGTTTAATATGTACGTCTTTTGTTGGGGTGTTTCCCACCTGTGCAGAAGAGGATGTACACAGCCCACCCATATCAGTGTTCCTGCCAGCCGCAGCATGATAGGACTTCTTCTTCCGTCCACCTGAGTCTTAGGGTATGTTCACACAGCTTAAAATGCTGCGTATTTGGGCACACATTTCAACGCGTATTGCGCTTTATACACGAAAAAATGCGCGCCACAATTACGGTAATTCATAGCTCTCATAGAGAGCTATGGATTATGCGTCGTCTCCCACCATGTACAATACAATCGTATTGTACTCACGGGGGGATAATTGACATGTCAATGCATGTCAATAGGGCCAGGCAACTGCCGCCCCCACCTCCCCGTGCTTTGGAATTACGCACTGATCAGGGCGTGGTTCCAAAGCACACAATGTATTGCAACGCATACTATACGCGCCGTAATAAGCCATGTGAACATAGCCTTACTATCAAGGCACTGCTCTCCTTCACAGTGCTCTGCCCAAAGGTAAACCCACCCCTCCCTAAACACACATACACACATCTTCTTGGCCATCTGCACTGTAATCACTAAATATCTCTTGTGTGGCATGCTGACACTTCTAGTTGTGCAACTACAAGTGCCAGCATGCTACACCCCACCAGATGTACTAATTGAATGGGTGCTGATTAGTTTATCCTGCTGCTGTGACATTCTAACACTTAAGGGCCGTTCACACGGCTTATTTCGGCGCGGATTGGCGCCGTACTGCGCGCCGGATTTGCGCTGCAGTACGGCACCAATCCATCGCCGTAATTACGGTAATCCACCGTTCTCATAGAGAACAGTGGATTCCGTCGCTCCTCCCCGCTCGGCGAATCCACCGGGCGGGGAGAAACTGACATGCACATTATCCAGGTGCAATACGCGCCGTGGATAATGGAAGTCTATGGGGCCGGCGGGCTGTGCCCCCGCCCCGCCCCCGCACCCGCCCCTTATTCAAGACGGATTTGCGAGCGCAATCCGGCTCGCAATTCCGTCTTGAATAAGCCGTGTGAACACGGCCTTATAGTTCTACAGCAACTTGGAGCTGTAGCACTACAAGTGCTAGCATAACATAACAGCAAATAGTAAATCACTTACTAATCAGCATCCATACAATTAGTACACATGTGGTATAAAATGTTGTCATTTGTAGTTGTGCACATGTACTAAATATATCTGTTTCAACTTACATACAACTTCAACTAAAAGAGAACCTGTCACATAGGTTATGCCGCCCTTGCTGAGTATTTAATGCTCAAATCTGCAGTTTTCAGCCAAAAAAGAGTCATATAAAGAGTTCGTTTTTTCCAAACCCCGCCCATCTGGGGCTAGCCTTTGGTGGCGTGGCTAACACCAGCTCATGAATAAGATTTGAGCATTAAGGGCCACATGTATGAAGCTCGCCGGGTCGAGGCGCCGTTTTCCGCCAGTTTCCCGGCGGAATCTGCGCCTGATTTATGTCGGGGACGGGCCGCGCTCAAAACATATCATGAAAAGGTCCGCCGCGCCTCGCCAGCATGTGGGGCGCAGTGCGGGTTTGAGGCGAGTTCGGCGCTGCGTCTGAGATTGTCGCCGGAGGTAGTGCGATCATACATGCGGGGAAAAGTCCCCCGCGCTTCGCCAGTGCGTGGGGCACAGTGGGGGACATGGGCGCTGTGCGGCGCTGCGCCGAAGATTCGCCTTTCCGAGGAATTTGCCCTCATACTGGGGGGGAAAAAGTCCGCCGCGCCTCGCCAGGGGTGGGGGCGCAGTGCGGGACTTAGGCGCCTTTGCAGGACTGCGCCGAAAATCTGTTCCGATGCGAGACAGGCTGGAGCGGCGAGAAATTCATTCCACATGTCGGTGCGTAGTATAAATCCAAAATCGCCTTATAAAGGCGTACTACATTCTCAGGAAAAGAGCTGAAACATTAAAAATAAAAATTACATAAAACAAAATCATTTTCCAATATCCTAATTCAAGAATTAGGATATTGGAAATGGCCCGGGAAAATTTACAGATTTCAAATTCTAAAAAAACCTATTCTCATTGGTCGCCAGAAACCGGCAATCAGAATAGGAGGGACACTGAACTATTAAAACCTATGGTGCAGGATTGACCAATCAGAATCCACGGCGGGACTTTCAAAATAAAGTAAAAATTCTAAAAACAGCTGATTTGGTGCGATAACGGGGGCGTGGCTATATCAGCCAAAAAGAATAGGAGCGACATAGACCCATTCTAGGCTATGGAGAATTTTAGACAATCAGAAAAACAAGCGACAAAAGTCCCATTCTAGCCTATGGGGAAGTTTACACCAATCAGAATCCACGGCGGGACTCTTCAAAATTACAGTAAAAATGCTTAAAAAAAGTGATTGGCTGAGATAACGGGGGCTTGGCTATCTCAGCCAATCAGAATTGGAGCGACAAAGTCCCATTCTAGGCTATGGAGAAGGGTCGACCAATCAGAATACGAGCGACAAAGTCCCATTCTAGCCTATGGGGAAGTTTACACCAATCAGAATCCACGGCTGCACACTTCAAAATACAGTAAAAATGCAGAAACGAGCTGATTGGGTTTTGAAGCGCGGGGGCTCGTCCAGCTTAGCCAATCACAGCGCGAGCTGCTTTTCATAGAGTTCTAGGGGGAATCGAAATTTAAAAGAGCGCCGTAATTTGGCCCAATGGAGAGGGAGCGATGCTCCTATGGGTTTTCTAATGCAATTGGTATAAAAGTGTACATGGCTGAAATCAAATTAAAAACACTACAGAAGTTGGGGCCGATGTGTTATAAAACGAACACTAATATTGGCAACGAAAAAAAAAAAAAAAGCCCTTTAAAATCATGTTTATTTCTTTATTTTGTTGCCAAGGTTCAATAGTATGGGTGCATCGAAAATAGAGAAATAAGCATGTTTTCTTGATTTCCAATTTTAAATTTTGTTAGCCACATATTAGTATTCCTTTTATATACACATCGGCACAACTTCTGTAGTGTTAGTAATTTGATTTCAGCCATGTACAGTTTTATACAGATTGCATTAGAAAACCCCTAGGAGCGTCGCTCGCTCTCCCATTGGTCCAAATTACGGCGCCTCTTTTTTAATTTCGATTCCTATAGAACTCTATGAGAAAGCAGCTCGCGCTCTGATTGGCTAAGCTGGACGAGCCCCGCTGCTTCAAACCCAATTCAGCCGTTTCTGCCTTTTTACTATATTTTGAACTGTCCCGCCTGGATTCTGATTGGTGTAAACTTCCCATAGGCTAGAATGGGACTTTGTCGTCGTTTTTCTGATTGGTCTAAACTTCTCCATAGCCTAGAATGGGACTTTGTACTCCTATTTTTGATTGGTGGTTTATGGCCGACCCATGAGAATAGCTTTACAAATTTTTATTTCTGTATTTCCCGGCAATTCTCTCTATGGCAATTCCCTATGTAGCGCCGGGTCTCGGCGACGAAAAGCGTTGTTTGGGTTTTTTAACTGCTTTATTTTTAAAGAAGTGTTCTGGTCTTTATCTGACAATTTTTTACACTGTATAAAAATAATTTTTTGATTAATACTTTCATGCCACGCAGCGCTGAGCGCCGAGATTTGAGTGCGCTCATCTCTCCCATAGAGTTTTAATGGGAGAAGTAGCTCGCGCTCTGATTGGCTGGGTTAGCCAAGCCCCGCTAGCTCAGCCAATAAGCTCTTTTCTGTCTTTTTACTGTATTTTGAATTATCCGCCCTGGATTCTGATTGGTCTAACACTTTTCCCTAGGCTAGAATGGGACTTTGTCTCTCCTTTCTGATTTGGCTGAGCTAGCCCAGACCCCGCTAGCTCAGCCAATCAGCTCTTTTCAGCATTTTTACTGTATTTTGAATTTATTCCCGCCCGGGGGTTTTGATTGGTCAATTCTTCCCCATAGCTTTTAATTTGGGTTTACTGTCGCTCCGATTCTGATTGGCCGGTTTTTTGCCGACCAATGAGAATAGGTTTCAAAATTTTGAAATTACTGCTCTTTCCCGGCAATTTGCAATAAACAATTTGTTGATATTGCGCCGTTCTAGAGTTTGGGGAAAAAAAGATGGTTTTTTTTTATTATGTGTATTTTTTACGTGAGCTCTCTTCTGACACTGTTTTCCGCCTTTTATAAAGGCGATTTTTTTCCTGTTCATACTCCTGCTGCACGGGAGCGGAGCGCCGAGATTTCTGTCCCGATCTTCGATCTGCTTTCCTCGCTGTTCCCTTCTTGCTTCACTTCGCCTCCACCGGAGCATTTCAACCAAGTCTGCTTGCGGAGCGGAGCGCCGGACTTCTGTGCGAGCTTCGATCCGCTTCCTCGCAGTTTAGATCCTGCTTCACTTCGCCTCTGCCGGAGGATTTAGACAAAAAAAAACCTGGTCTGCTTGTCGGAGCCGCCGAGCGCCGCGATTTGGCGAGCCGCGATGGTACATGCCTCGGACTATACGAGCGCGCCGCATCCCACTGCCCGCCCATTCATGCGGACTGCAGCCCAAAGTGGCGAACGCTGCGTCCGACAGCGGGATTCGGGCTGGGAGGCGCAGTGTACGCCAGAAAACAGGCGTAAAGCCCGTTCATACATGTCGCCCTAAATGCTCTAAAACTACAGCCAGGGGCGTAACTACTGGGGTAGCAGACATCGCAGCTGCCACGGGGCCCAAGCCCTTAGGGGCCCCGGGCCCTGGTGCAGCGGCTGACACGTCTGCTACTCTGGTAGTTCTGCACCTGCACGCGCCGGCAGTGAACATGTCAGTTCACTACCAGCGGGGCGGAGCTGCAGGGCCCGGCGCTTCCTACCTCTGAACGCCCGGGCCCTCCGGCCCAAGCGTTCAAGGCAGGACTGCCCGGTGTTAAGTGAGAGGAGAGCCTCCTGTGTCCCGAGTGTTCAGAGACAAGGCTCTTAGAACTTAAGCCTACCAGGCGCCGGCCTCTAGTGGTGACGCAGGCGGTGCGGTGACTTCATATCACAGCGCTGCCTATGCCGGGTGCCACTAAAAGCCAGTGGGGAGCTCATCGCGGCCAGGAGCGGGAGAAAGGTAAGTTGTTGTTTGTTTGTTTTTTTTATACCTAAAGGGGCCCTGACTACCTACAAACTAAAGGGGGCCCTAACTACCTACAAAATAAAGGGAGTCCTAAATACCTACAAACTAAAGGGGGCCCTAACTAACTACAAACTAAAGGGGGCCCTAACTGCGTACAAGCTAAAGGAGGCCCTAACTACCTACAAACTAAAGGGGGCCCTAATTGCGTACAAGCTAAAGGGGTCCCTAACTACATACAATCTAAAGGGGGGCCCTAACTGCCTACAAACTAAAGGGGGCCCTAACTGTCTACAAGCTAAACTGGGCCCTAACTACCTACAAGCTAAAGGGGGCCTTAACTGCCTACAAGCTAAACTGGGCCCTAACTGCCTAAAAGCTAAAGGGGGCCCTAAATACCTACAAACTAAAGGGGGCCCTAACTAACTATAAACTAAAGGGGGCCCTAACTGCGTACAAGCTAAAGGGGCCCTAACTACCAACAAACAAAAGGGGGCCCGAACTTCCAACAAGCTAAAGGGGGCAGTAACTACCTACAAGCTAAAGGGTGCCCTAACTCCCTACACACTAACGGGGTCCCTAACTGCCTACAAGCTAAAGGGGGCCCTAACTACCTACAAACTAGCTAAAGTGGGCCCTGACTACCTACAGACTAATTAAAGTGGGCCCTGACTACCTACAAACCAGCTAAAGTAGGGCCCTGACTACCTGCAAACTAGCTAAAAGGGGCCCTGACTACCTGCAAACTAACTAAAGTGGCCCCTAACTACCTGCACACTAGCTAAAGGGGGCCCTGACTTCCTGTACACTAGCTAAAGGAGGCCCTTAACTGCCTGTATCCTACCTAAAGGGGGTCCCTAACTGCTTGCAGCCTATTTAAAGGGGGCCCTAACTACCTACAGCTTACCTAACTCGGGCCAACCACCTACCTACAGCCTAATTAACTGGGACTCACCAACACCTACAGCACCTACAGGCTACCTAACTGGAGTCCACCAACCTAACTGTAGCCTATCAACTTGCCTAACTGGGCCTTGCTTATCTACCTGAGGGCTGTTTACCTACCCACCCGTGGCTAGGTACCCACCAACCAACCTGGGGCCGGCCTACCAACTTATCCAGCGGAGGTCTACCTATCTAAATAGGGCCTCTCTAATTACCTGGGGACTTGCCCATTTACTTACCTACCTAGGGTCTTGTCTACCGACCTGGTAATATAATTGAGAGGGCAGCAGTCCATAGTTGTAGCATTATCTCCAGGGGTATAGTTCTCTCCCTACCCTACAACCTCTTATAATACTAGGCCTCTAAGTTAGTTGTACCTGCTCTCCCACACCTGGGAAGTTTGTACAGAGGAGGGGCGGCAGGGAGTGAGGTTCTAGAAAAAGTGAGGATTCTAAGATATTTGTGTGTAAATTCTGCAGGGTTGAGTGGTGGCCGGGACATGTCATAATGGCAGTGTGGAACGAATGCAGAAGAAGGGAAAAAGAACGACTCATGAGAGAAGAAAACGACTCTTCAGATAAGACATCTCCGGTGAGACCCTGATTTCAGGGGTTATTTTACTTCTATACTGGATCAGTGTTGTATTCACTGTAATGTGATGTGACCCGAGCTGGTGCCGGACCACTATGTGGTCTCCATATGGCGATGTTGTAGGTTATGTTGGCGTGGGTATAGTGGCAGCGTACATGTGTCCCTGATTGTAAAAATGAGGGAACACCTGACCCTCTGATTAGGAGGTTAAACTTTTACTTTCTTGCTGGTGTATATTTTAGAAGGTGGTGAGGTGTGTGACCAAGGGAAACATTGAGTGGGATATTGGATGTGGGCTGGGGGGGGATAGGGAGGGAGGTGCTTAGCCATGGGTCTATGATATGTTACACTGTGACATATGTGTGAGATAGATAGATATGTGACTCCCTAGTATTGCGTACTACACAATACAGTTCTTTTTTGCACACTGTATTATGTGGTAAAATGGGCGCATTTATGTCCGAGAGGCCGGTAATATTATCATGTACAGTAGGGTGGGCCCCCAAGATCAACTCCCCTGTGGGCCCCAGACCCCCCAGTCCGACACTGTAGATAACTGCGCACTGCAGTAACTTATCAGCATAGTGAGCCATCTGGCCATCTGTACAGCTTCTTTAAACACAGGCTATGTCATATTCAACTTCTCTTTGCCACAGCAAAATAGATTCCACTCCCTTGTACTGGATAATCTTTGAATCCAATATGGAATGTTTCCTCCTACCAACAGTGCTTGCAGGCACCACCTACACAGCAAAAATTTTAGCTTTTGGAATCTAAATAATAGTTTAGCCAACTTTGCAGTCACTTCTAAGCTTTTATCTTTCTAGACCAGACAAAAAATACAAGTGATTAGAAACCAATTAGAAACCAAGTTGGGAATCACTGAGATATATACCTTAAAATAATTGTTTTTTGTTAAAGAGAAATCTGCTCTTTAGTCATCTCCAGGATATATGGAAGGGAGCCTCATTAAAGGCCACTTTTTTTTAACAATGGAGCACTTTTGTTGATTTGGAATTTCTCAGGGAATAGATAAGTGCTAATGGGTAAGGTCAGGAGATTTAGATGCTTTATATGGTCTATATGCATTTTACATCTTTTTACACTGTAGTTTCTCTCTATGTTTAAGCAGATGACAAATACCTTAATCAGTTCTATGACAGGATTTGTTCATTTGCAATAAGAATTTGCATGGAGTTCAGATAGTGAAATCTCAAAATCTCAGGTTTTACAAGACCTGTGGCAATTATTCAGGTATATTCTGGCCAAGGTAAAAAGGCCCACTCCGAGGACACTTAACTTGGAGCACATACACTGACAGCCTCCCCCTAGCTACACCCTTGAGCAGAGAGACCCTTATTTTTAAATAAAGTTCTTCTTCCTGAAAGATTGTCTTTTAGATTAAGGCCATGTTCACACGGCTTAAAATGGGCCGTATTTTGGTCCGTAATTTAGCGCCGAAGTGCGCAAATTACGGGCTGAAAACGGCCCATTTATTATGGTAATCCACAGTTCTCATAGAGAACTATGGATTACGTCTCCTCTCCCCGCACGGCGAATCCGCCGGGCGGGGTGATAATTGACATGTCACTTTCTAGCGGCGTATACGGGCCGCTAGCAATGACAGTCTATGGGCCGGCGAAGTGCCGGCCCCCCGCTCCCTCCCCTGCTCCCAACCCGCCCCCGGCCACACGGTGTAATTGCGGGACGTAATTACGTCCCACAGTTAAGCCGTGTGAACATAGCCTAATGCTACAGATCCACTTTACTAATTTCAGCTCATCTTACAAATGTAATTTATACCTTGTCCTTGGTGCACAAAAAGTTTTCATCCATTGTTACAATACGGAATTTTACTGTAAAAAAATAAAAAGAAGGGATATGTTATAGGGATAAGTGATGCGACTTCCCCCCAGATCCCTGATAATATTTACCTGTTTCTCCCGGCCGGTAACTCGGTTTATCTGTCTGTACCACAGTTCCAGGAGATATTCTCTGAATTACCACATTTTTACTTTCCTCAATATGGATTTCTCCTTCAGCAATAAGTCTTACGAATGCAACCTCAGAGGTACCATCACTAGGGGGAGGAACCTGAGGTGACAAAAAACACAAATATCACTATAATATCTGGAATTCACCGTGATTGGTGAGTACGTTATTTAAAAGGAAAGCCTCTGATCCCGACTGTTTAGCATTTAGATGCGGTGACGATCGCGGGCGCATCGTCTAAATAAATGAGGAATGGTGCTGAGCAGCATTCCTTTGCCCAACTCGCCTCCTTGTAACAGAATCGAGTGGTTGCCATAGATAGGGTATAATAGGAGAGCCATCTTGATACACCCTTCTGTAATAACTATATATTGTAGAATAGTGTACAAGCAATCACACCACTAGTAATCAAGTACCCTAGGAGGACTACAATATGTGAAAACAAAAAAATTTAAAAAAATGATAAAAATTCTAAACACACCCCTTTTGCTATTTTAGAAATCTAAAATAAAAAAAGTTACACATAATTAGTATCATTGTGATTATAATTTTTTTTTACGGTAATATATACAATTATTTATCCAGTATGATGAACATTGTAGAAGAAAAAATTCCCATCGCCAAAATTGCATTTTTCGGTCATTTTGCATTTAAAAAAATAAAAAAGGTGATGAAAAGTCACATGTATTCCAAAATGTTACCTTTGAAAGCTATACTGCAGCTCACAAAAAAGAAAAACAAAAAAGTTAATGGTCGCATAAAAAGGCGCTGGAGAACAAATTTAAAAAATATTTTTTTTAGTACTAAAACATAATGAAAACTCTACAAATCTGATATCATATCAAATGGAAGAACACAGATAACATGTCATTTATCCTGAACCATAAGCAAAAATGGCACAATTGCATTTTATTCACATTCCACCCCCACCCCCTCCCCCACCACCATTTTGTTTTGGCAGGGAGGCTGGTTTCAAGTAAATTATATGGTTAAGTTTAATGCAGGGCCGGACTGGGAAAAAAAATCAGCCCTGGCACTAAGCCCCCACCAGCCCACATACAATATCCACTTACAAAATGTCCCTTGTTCTCGCACCTCGCCACTGTCTAAAATAAACTACACTATAAGGCTGCTTTCACACGGAGAGTTTTTGGTGCGTTTTTGATGCATTTTGTGCAGAAAGGCAGAGTAGTTAATGCTGTACATTTCTGCAACAAAAAAAACGCGTCAAAAAATGCACCAAAACCGCTCTGTGCGAGAGCCCCCTACATACAAGCAAGAAAGAAAGTGGTGCAGAGAAACCCCTCATCACAAAGTCAGGTGTGCACTCGCTTTACAATCCGGGACGAGCCCACACTGACACTAAATAAGCACCAACATAACCTACAACCCCACCAATCACATCCCCAGTAGTCAGGTCACCATCACATGAATACAGCACTGATTCAACACAGAAGTAAAATGACCCCTGACAGCAGGGACTCACAGGAGACGTCATCTCTGATGGGAGTTGTTCTCTTCTCCTTTTCTTCTCCTTCTGGCCCAAACCTCCATGATGCCTTCCCTTGTTGTTCCCTTCCATTTCTTTCTCCATCCAGTACAGCATGCAGTGTCTTCTTCTAGTAGTCACTACTCGTCCCTGTAGAATTTACCACAAATACATCTTAGACTCCTCTCTTTTCCAGCACTTTCCTATCAATTCCCCAAACAGCGTATGTTAGACCCTAAAAATTAGAAATTAAAAAATGTCAGATAAGTGGCATGTAAATAGGTAGACCCCCATTAGGCAGGCAGGGCCAGTATGTAGATAGGCAGGGCCAGTATGTAGGCAGGCAGGGCCAGTATGTAGGCAGGCAGGGCCAGTATATAGGCAGGCAGGGACAGTATGCAGGCAGGCAGGGACAGTATGCAGGCAGGCAGGGACAGTATACAGGCAGGCAGGGACAGTATACAGGCAGACAGGGCCACTTATAGGCAGACAGGGCCACTTATAGGCAGACAGGGACAGTATATAGGCAGCCAGGGCAGTGTATAGGTAGGCAGGGCTATTATAGGCAGCCAGGGCAGGGTATAGGCAGCCAGGGCAGGGTATAGGCAGCCAGGGCAGGGCATCATATAGCCAGGGCAGGGTATAGGTAGCCAGGGCAGGGCATCATATAGCCAGGGCAGGGTATAGGTAGCCAGGGCAGGGTATAGGTAGCCAGGGCAGGGCATCATATAGCCAGGGCAGGGTATAGGTAGCCAGGGCAGGGTATAGGTAGCCAGGGCAGGGCATCATATAGCCAGGGCAGGGCATAGGTAGCCAGGGCAGGGCATCATATAGCCAGGCAGGGTATAGGTAGCCAGGGCAGGGTATAGGTAGCCAGGGCAGGGCATCATATAGCCAGGCAGGGTATAGGTAGCCAGGGCAGGGCATCATATAGCCAGGCAGGGTATAGGTAGCCAGGGCAGGACATCATATAGCCAGGCAGGGTATAGGTAGCCAGGGCAGGGCATCATATAGCCAGGGCAGGGTATAGGTAGCCAGGGCAGGGCATCATATAGCCAGGCAGGGTATAGGTAGCCAGGGCAGGGTATAGGTAGCCAGGGCAGGGTATAGGTAGCCAGGCAGGGTATAGGTAGCCAGGGCAGGGTATAGGTAGCCAGGCAGGGTAAAGGTAGCCAGGGCAGGGCTATTATAGGCAGCCAGGGACAGTAAGTAGTTTAAAAAAAATTAAAAAGTAATACTCATCCGCTGTCCCGTCCTCTTCACCTGCTCCGGAGCTGGTGGCCGCTAACTGCAGAGTGCGGGGCCGTGGAGCAGGCGCGCGATGACGTCATTACATCGCACGCCTGCCCCGCGGCCTCCTGGGAGCTGAACAGACGGCATCAGTAGATCCCAGATGTTCAGCCTCGGCCGTTGCTTGCACCGCGCAGTGCAGGCGGCGGCCATGATGGCTGCATGGCTGGGTCTGTGACCCGGCCGTGCACCGTGTAATGAGGGGGGCCTGTCGGCCCCCTGCCACAGGGGTTCGGTCGCTGATGTGACCATTGTGGCCCCTGTAGCGCGCCACAGACAAGCGCCGGGGCTCGGGGCCCGCCGGGGGGGAACACCGTCCTCCTCGGCGGGCAATCCGAGCCGGCCCTGCGGCCCAGACCCCAGCGGCCCGCCGTGCAAATGCCCGGTTTGCACTATGGGCAGTCCGGGCCTGGTTTAATGGCATCATTAGAAAGAGCATCCTGTCCCACAGAAAACTAGCCCTCATATGCCTATGTAGATGCAAAATAAAAAAGTTATTTCTCTTGGAAGTTGGGGAGGAAAAAAACTAACACAACAAAAAAATCATTGCAGCATTAAGGGGTTACTATGTTTGAATGACCTTGTAGACAGCTGCAGAGTAAAATTTCAATATTTGCAGATGGTATTAAACTATAACAAATATAATAAGACTCAGGAGGGCAACCTAATATTACAAAGGGATTTTGGGAAATTGGATGCTTGGGTGGAGAAATTTTGTTTATTGTAGCTAAATATTGGGAGACATGTATGAATCGAATGCGTCAAAGTTCATTTTTTCATCTTTTTTCAGTGTATAATGCACCTGAATGAAAGTGTTTTTTGTGCGTTTATAAATGGTGTCTAAAGTTCATTGCACCTCGCCTAAGTGTTAGGCGCATTACAGATCTTAGGCACATTAGTAATGCGCTAAACATGTATAAAGGCTATAGATAGGCTGGAAATAAAAGAAAAGTCCTTAAAATTGCATGTCAGTGAATAGAAACTATGGTACTGATCTTGCTTGGTGGACCACATGTTCCAGCAAGACCTGTGGTGTGCTGGCTCTTGCTGTATGTAGAATAAAGGATGAGAGCAGCAAACATACATTTAAAATTTAATGTATTAAAAATTAAAAAATGTAAAAATCTGAACAACATCATCAGTGGCATATTTAGTGTAAAATTAGTTAATCCCTGCTACAGAACCACCCGTAGCCTGTCTAGACAAAAAAACGTGTGGTGAGAAAATTAATTTTGTGCTGGTGGATTCACAAGAGCAAAAAATGGATGCCTGTCTTAAAAATATTATATTACAGGTTATGAGTATTAAATTATGTATGGGATATTGATCCAGGAATTTATTCCGTAGTTTTTGTCTTCCTCTGTTTCAATACAGTAGGTTTACGCAGAAGGGAGCAAGTAAGCAAGATCCTGCAGCAGGATCCTGATTGCAGCAGGCTGACTGCACAGCATTAGGTCACAAGACAAAACTAAGCCAGGTTCACATTTAATGGTCACATGGTGGCCTAATTGTGGCCAAAATTGCACTAACATTCAAGTCAGTGAAGTTGTCAATTTAACTTCAGCTACAGTGTGCTTGATAATGACTGTGTTGTATGTATAGTTTACTGTGTGGCCAGCTAAAGAAGATTTTATCTACTGCTAGTGTACACAAGTTTTTCTTAGTTACTGACCACATCTCCCTGCTATTTCTCTTATGTGATTGCTCCAAGTTGGCTCCAACCATGGTGAGTCACTATCTGCTGAGTCTTATCTTTAGCACAGGAGCTTTTTTACCTAAGTTAATGACAAGATTGAAGTCTTAGAGCTCTATAGCCTTGTACACTTTTATTTACAAACCTCCAGCACTCGTGTCACTCTAATAAAATCAGCTAGGAATAGCAGAGTTGACATGCCAATCAATGCTATAGAACCACCCACAGACTGAATAGGAAGTGTGAGCCTCAGGCTCTCTAAAACTATATGGTAAAACATCCTCTTGAAGCCAAAAAAGGGGTTTTGTTTGTTTGTTTTTCCTGTAGTGTAGGATTCAAATTTTTTTATGGGAAGCTGATTTCTTCTATTTTACTATATGAATTTAACAGTGTAAAATGGTTGCAGCATTTGGCACATCTGCTTTTGCATTTTAGAGTCACCTTTGCCACTGTTTTTTAGATGGCAAGGCTTAGCTGATGGAACTTGGTCTCTTATGGTCCAACAGATTTATAATAAGCTACAGAAGAAATTGTCATAAATTGTAGAAGAATTCTAGAGAATTGTAGCTGCCATAAATGTCAGGTAGACATACAGCCACAAATATACCAAATTTATGAAAAGTGCATCTTATAATAGCGCAAGTGCACCTTATCAAATGTGTTGCATCTAACTCCATTACACTTTTAGGGTGACATGTATAAACTTGCCACCGACAACGCCAGTTCTAAATCAATTTTAAAACAATGTAGAATGCGACAATATGTGTGAACCACTCCTACTGAGGTTCTTACATTTTGCGCATCGTAGGTGTAGTGCAGGGTAACCCTGGTGCAAAGCCTATCTGTGCCAGATAATAAGCACTATGGCTGGTATGCAAGAAAAGACTCTACAGAGCTAAGGCTATGCTTATAAAATGAATGTCTAATTAAATAATATAAAATTATTATTAAATTCTATATTATAAAATTAATAATTTATATAACATAAAAATAGGAAACCAATGCAGCAATACTTTAGAAAACAAAAAAATAAAAATCAGAACAAAATTTATAATTAACATCATTAATTTTTCAGTAGAAAATCAACTCAATGCATTGCTTTACTTGCTAAAGAGAAGTAAGGCTATGTTCACACGGCTTAAAATGGGACGTAATTACGCGCGTGATTACGTCCATAAAATACGTCCATAGTACGTTCGGTGCTGCTCCCGGAATTACGGACCGAAAAACGCTTCGGGGATGTAATTATTGCACGCGTATTGCACGCGTATTTACGTCCGTAATTCAGTCGCGTATTTCTGCTAGGCAACCAATAAACACAGTAGTATTTTTCAAAGTGAACCATCAGCACCCATATTTTTCTTTGAAGATATTAAGATATTGAAGATATTGAAGATCCTGCCAACTCCGGCTGTTGCTGTCTTCTCCACAAAGGGACTTCTGGTTCTGCCGCACACAGATCCTGCCAACTCCGGCTGTTGCTGTCTTCTCCACACCATTTTAAAAAATATATTCAATATACTGATGAATTTTTATAACAATAAAATTGAATTAATTTTGAAAAAGTCGTTTGTTTAAAAAACTGCTTAGCAGTAACGACACATTGCTAAAATTTGACTTGTGCTGTGTGTATGTTCCCACGGCGTCTTTGGTCCGTGAGAATAAATGTTGTCATGTTTTCATAGCATATGGAATATGCATGTACATATTACTTCACATGGACCAAAGACACCGCGGGAACATACCCACAGCACTAACCAAGTTCGTGATTTGTGGTGCAATGCAAATATGTTAAAATATTATTTGCAATTATCATAACCTGAAAAAAAACATAAATCAATTTACAATTTAAAAACATGCTGCAGTATATTTGTTTTACTTTTTTTTCTACATTTTTCAAACCATATTGCATTACCAGCAGCATCAAGCAGATATATGCAAATTTAACTGCAGGTAATGCAATATATTTTGATGTTAGGGTACTAAAATTACATGCATTTTCACGTATAGAAAAAATTACATGCACATAAAAAAGTAGAGGTCCAATTGCTTGTTATTTACAAAAAAGTAATGACAATTCAAACAAGACGCATATGGCAGATTGCACAGTATAAAAAATGACATCCACATTTCTAAAAAATCCTAAAGTAAATGACATGTCACTACTTAACATGCACATTACATACAGTTCATATTTAATTACATTAATTAAAAACATTTCATAACACTTTTATGTAATCACAGTAGAGACATGTCACTTACTAAATAATCATTAACATTTAGAAATCTGCTTCTAAATACATGTTCTACTACACATACAATTCAGCTAAATTGCAAACATAGCATGAAAATGTGGCCTGCTGCCTGCTAGCCCCCTCTCCCCTCCTCCATGCACAAAAGCTCAACACGGTATAATTGAGGGTGTAATGTACACACTGCTTTATGCCATGTGAACATAGCCACTGCATTAAAACTTACCTCCGATATGAGGGCACCCACATCTAGCCGCATGCGTTGGTATGGCGCAATTCCCCGGGACATGCTGCTGGTCATTCTGCTGCTTGCCTCTATGTTCATGACACTGGCTTAATTCTGAATATTATCTGCAAATAGTCCCTCCCCAAAAATTGATACAAGACCAGACAGTCTTGGCTAGAGACTGTGAACTCTATTTGAGCCTCTGAACGTATTTGCAGCGTAATTACGCGTCACAAAAGTGTGGCACTGATTTTCATGACGTAAATACGTTCCCCATTATTTTCTATGGGGATAGAAGGCGTAATTACGTCGCAAATACGGCTCAATAATTGACAGGAGACTTGATTTTGCGATCGTAATTACGCTGTGAAAACGCAGCGTAATTACGACATGTAAATACGCCTCGTGTGAACAAGGAGACGTATTTTACATTGCAATCAATTGAATATCCCCTGACCATTATTTTAGGCGTATTTAGGGACGTAATTACGGACGTAATCACGCGCGTAATTACGTCCCATTTTAAGCCGTGTGAACATAGCCTTACAGTTATAATACAAATGTATCAGTTTTTAAGCATGATTGACAGTTATAGCTACTTATCTCTTGCAACATTTTAGCCACAATCTGAAAACTGCTACTTCTGTAGAGGGAGAGCATTGTGACTAAGTAAAAAGAGAAACAGTCTAAAGTATGATTGATGTTTAGGATTTTCTGTTCTTCTCTATAGAGAATAAAGCAGTTCATTGAGTTGAATTTGTAATGAAAAATAATTACGTTAATTACTACATTTCATTCCGATTTTTTTATTTTTGTTTTCTCTAATTAAAATCGTCCGAATTTTTTTTTTTACTTTTAGATTGTACTTACATTTTTGTTCATTCAAATGTAGGTCAGTGGTCAGGATTTTGCAAACTGTATAACATTTTTAGGAATTTTTTTGTTCTAATTTTTTTATTTTAATAATTTAAATTAAACAAATTTTAATCATATGTTGAGCAAATTTGAAATGTTATTTTCCTGTTATCAGCCTGTATTCTACATACAGCAATAGTCGATACCCGAGGTCTTGCTGGGAATTCAGGAGCGCCAGGTGGGATTTATCTTAGATGCTTTATTGGTTTTCTAATTTTTTTCTCTGTATTTAGATAAATTTTATATTATCTATTTTTAATTAATTAAATGTTCTCTATTTGTATATTACATTTATTTTATATAAATTTGTATTTATTTTATATGACCAAATTTTATCTATTTTTATCTATTTTTATTTTTTTTATTTATTACTTTAGGGATATTAGCTTGGAAATAATAGATATGATTTGCCTATTTGCAACTCATGTTCACCTAAGACAACTTTGGGCTCAGACAAACCACTTTGAATTTGGTCTGCCTTGTCACGACAGTTATGCGCCTACTTTTGGCGTTCCACATTCGTAAATGCTTCTCATCCAACGAAACTGGTGCAAAATAACCCCGCATTTTTGGTGCATTCAAAAGTGTTGTGACTGGAGCAGAATGTGCCAGGTTTGGGCGTATGACTGGTCATAGTGTACATTTATAGAAAAAGTTTTTGGGCTCAAAGCAGCTCTCTTCATACATGTCACCCTTAGGCTGTGTTCACACGGCTTATTCCCGACGGATTTGTGCGCCGTATTGAGCGCACAAATCCGCCGTGAATAAGGGGTGGGACGGGGGCGGGGCCGGAGCGCGGCGGGGGCGCCGCTCCCGGACCCCATAGACAATGCATTGTTTACGGCGCGTACGCGCCGTAAATAATGTGCATGTCATTTTCTCCCCCCGCGGCGGATTCAATGAGAGCAGTGGATTACCGTAATTGCTGCCGCGGATTGGCGCCGTACTGAAGCGCAAATCCGGCGCGCAGTACGGCGCCAATACGTGGCAGAATAAGCCGTGTGAACGAGGCCTTAGACTTTTAACATTTTAGACTAGTTATATGAAAAGTTAGGATTAAATAAATACAAACAATATAAAAGGCATTTTTTTTGTAGAAGTGTGAGTAGATTTTGTCTCAATATAAAGAATTTCATTCTAGCCTATATAATAAGTAACAGAAAATGCAACAAGCCGGAAGTCGATTTAATTTGCATTCTGGGAAGTGAAGCCTGCAGAATTGTTAATGCAGCTATGGAGTATATTACAGATTGTAACACAAGATCAGTACAAGATAGATAATGTAACGTGTGTACATTGTGGTTCCACCAGCAAAATAGTGTTTGTAGCTCTGGAGTATAATACATACTGTATCTCAGGATCAGTACAGGATAAGTAAAGTAATGTATGTACACAGTGACACCACCAGCAGAATAGTGAGTGCACCTCTGTAGTATAGTATAATACAGGGTGTAACTCAGTATCAGTAAAGGATAAGTAATGAAATGTATATCATATACAGTGACTTTACCTACAGAATAGTGAGTGCAGCTCTGAAGTATAATAAAGGCTGTAACTCAGAATCAGTACAGCTTAAGTAATGTAATGTATGTATACTGTGACACTCTCACCTGAAAGCCAAAACAATAAAAACCACTCCTGTGCTGATTTTCAAACAATTTCAGCCTTTGCCCTTGAACGTCCAAGACTGCACTAAAGTCCCACTTAATAATGTCCCCATCCAGCAGCAGGCAGGCTTTCTCTGTGGAAGGATAATGCAGCTCAGCTGGGATAAGCAGCATATAATTTCTAAAACAGAGAGGTGAACATATTTATTACTCAGCTAAAAGAAAAAAAAAAGTCATATGGTTAAAACAGTTCTGCAATTTACAAATGTCTCCCCAGCTTCAAGATCTCTGCTTGCTGTCAGTGAATAGGTAATACTGTAGTTGCTACAACTGTACAGCAGTATTCAGTTCATACAGTCTTCTGTGAGCTAAATAGTCTGGACCCCTGACTGATATACATTGCAGCACTCAGAACAGGAGAGAAATTTGTACTCGCAGAGGATTGTCTAGACTGGATTCAGTTACAAAAACAATTGCAGCACAGGTCTGCACAGGCCTTATTAATATCTGGATAGCAATAGAAGTAAATGCCGGCACACCAAAATTTATGCAAATAGTGATATATTTATTTACAAAGTGAATAGTATTATGCCAGTTTGTTCCATAGGATGGGAAATAATTAAATTCGATTACTGCATAGAATTCAGAATAAGAACAACGTGTGTTATTAGAGGTAGATGTCACTGTGTGACGTTTCGGCCGGCAGGCCTTTCTCAAACAACATCTAGGAAAAATATAGACACAATAAGTATGCAAAATATTGGCAGTAATGTCAATAGAGAGAGAAGAGTAATGAAAATGGGAGAGAAAGTAACAAGGTGGTAGAAAGGAAATAGAGGATGAAAAGGGGAAAGATAAAGGAAGAAGGAAAGAAGAAAGGAAGAAAGTGAAGGTATGAGAGAGGAAAGAAAGAAAGAAATATACGAGAAGGAGAGGAGAAGGAAGGAAGGGGAAGTAAATGAATTGTAGGGGTTAAGAGACATAGAGTATACCTGTGGTGGATGAGAACAAGGTGATACTAAAGCAAAACTGCAGCAGTAGATAGAATGGATAAGGTATAATGGCGGCTAAAAAGGAAGAGATAAGATGATAAGTGGACTGTAGAAAGGGTAGAGAGAAGTGGATAATGCCCAAAGTATTACCTATGGGTAGGGGGAGATCCGTATAATGCGTTGTGGGCTAAGGATATAAAAGAAAAAGTACCGTAAATATGGGGAATGGGGATGATAGGGGAAGGACTAGTGGAGAGCAAAGTGTAGATACCTAGAGTCAGCGTGCGGGGTCCGGAGACGTCCGGTAGAAGAGAGAAGCCGCGTCATATGAAGAGACGTGGGGACGCCTTAAGAAGGCGCGCGGGAGACCGGAAACCCGCGCATGCGCAGCGAAGGCAAAGCGGCTAGAGAGGGCAAGGGCAAAGACAATGGTAACTGGGCATGCACGGAAGTTCGCGCTTGCGCAGATGAATAAAAGTAAAAAAAAAATAAAGCGAAAGAGTGGTTAAAAATTGAGATGATATAGAAAGTAAAAACGGAGGGAGAAGGGGGAAAAATAAAAAATGGGGAGAAAAAAGAGAGATGGTGAGTAATACGAGGTGGAAAAAGGGGGTGGACAAAGGTAGTAATCACAGAGGAATGTAGCAAAAAGGGGAATTGGGAGAATGAGGATAAAAGAGAATAAAAAAGGGAAAAACAGGATGAAGGGAGATTTTCATGGGGAAGAATCCGGGAGGTGAGGAAAAGGTAAAATCCTCGAGAATCAAGAATGAATGTAGAGGAAGGGGGGGTAGAATTAGTAGGTAGAAAAAGATAGAAATAAGGGGAGAGAAAAAAAGAGAAAAAAAAGAAAATGCAGAGGGGAGGAGAAGAAAGAAAAATCAAAGAAGGGGGGGGCGGGACGGTCATATCAACCGGATGGAAGAGTCCAGTTGAAAAAAAAAGATACCCATCTGGAGGGGAGAAAAAAAAAGTGTTAAGTATATATGTAAAGATACATTAAATAAAATAAAACAAAAATTTTCAATAAAAATACAGAAAAAAATAAAAAATAGTGACTAAACTAAACAGGATATCTGTCTGAAGACAAAAAAGGGAAGCTTAATAGGTCATACAATCACGATTGAGTCCCAAAAGGGTTCCCGGGTGGATAAGGGGTTTTATCCAAAAAATTCTCGCGCGTAATTGGTTAAGCCCATTACCCCCTCTTTTTAGAGTAGGAAGTGTTCGATGACTGAAATGGTTGTGCGGAAAATGGGTGGCATTTAATGAAATGAGCTGGGCGGGTAGTAAAAATTCCTGACAGCGAATGGTAGTTTGGCTTGGAAAACCGTTTTTTGATAGGTTGTGAGGTTTGGCCCACGTACCCCGGGCCCCATGGGCATTTTAAAGGAGATAAACAACATAGTTAGATTGAATGTAAAGTATCAATTGAGGGATATTTTTCCCAGTCAGGGGGGGGTAAAAGAATTCCCCTTTGATTTTCAGAAGAGCATTGACCAGGAAGACAGGGGAAGGGCCTTTCGTTGTGTATTGAGGGAAAGTTTTTTTTTTTTCGTTTGGTCGGTCCAAAATACTTTGACAAGATGATCGCGAAGATTTTTAATCGCGTTTAAAAAAACTGGGGTGGAGGGTTTTGGAATTTCGGGACGAGGGTTGACGGAGAGGAAACCAATGTTTAGGTGAGTTGAAATTTGGGGGGAAGGGGAGATATTTTTTGGTTTTTGGGGGTTCTAGGGGGGTTTTTGGTGGGGGAGGTGGTGGGATGGTCGTGAGTTGTCAGAGGAAAAAGTAGTCAGAAGGGGAGCCTTTGCTCACGAAGCGTTGGGATATCGTTTGAGTCGAGTCTGGGGGTCATTGGGTCCCGTACAATGCATTAATTTGGGAAGAGATCGGGTAGAGTTTCTTAGTATTGGGGGGATGGTTGCTGGTAAAATGAAGGAGGCTTTTTACGATCTGTGGGTTTGGTGTAAAGATCTGAAAAACAAATTGCCAGAGGAATCGATGATGTTTATTTAGTGTCCAAGAAATTGATTGAGTCAGGGCTGGGTTTTAGTAGTAAATTGTAAAGTAGGGAAAATGGAATTGATGTAAGTATGGAAAATAGAAGTGATTGAGTGGGTACTGTTCCAAATGCAAAAATATGTCATCTATATATCGTACCCCATGTAATGACGTGTTGGCGAAAGAGATCATGGTTGTAAAAAATGGTTAGGGTTCAAAAGTGGCCATGTAGATGTTGGCAAAAGGGTGGGGGGGGCAACGTTGCTCCCCATTGCTGTGCCTCTGCGTTGAAGAAAAAATTGATCCCCAAAAAGAAAAAAATGATTGTGTAGAATTAATTTGAGGAGATCAATGCAAAATGAAATAGTTTGAGAATCGAAGTGATTTTTTTCCCAAAAATGGTTTCTGCAGCAATACCATGGGTTGTGTTCAATAGATGTGTAGAGACTAGTTACGTCCCATGGGGCCCAATAGACAACCTGGTGGAGCTGGGGAAGTGAAGCGTATTTTGGACAGAAAATGATTGGTGTCAAGGAGGAAAAAGGGTGTAGATTTGACTAAGGGGGTGAGATTTTTTCTAAAAAGATGGATAATGGTGAGAGGGTGAGGGAGAGGGAGAGGGGGAGAGGGAGATGGAGTCAGTGGAGGCTACAATTGGTCTACCAGAAGGTTTAGTTGGATTCTTATGAATTTTGGGAAGAATGTAGAAGACGGGAGTGATAGGATGGTGATTAGTGAGATAAGTGACAGTTTTGGAATCGATATTGTGAAGAGATAAGTGTAATTGTAATGTGTCGGAAATGAGTTGACGAATGGAGGGAGTGGGATCTTGGCTGAGGGCAGTATAGGTATCAGTATCTGCCAATTGTCGATAGATTTCTTCAGTATATGCGGATTTGTCCATAACTACCAAGGCACCGCCTTTATCCGCAGGTTTAATGATGATATCTTGGGCTTTCTTAAGGTCATTAAGGGCAGAGCCTTCTAGTGGTGAGAGATTAGCACGATATTTAAAATGACCTTCTTGTATGTCAGGTAATAGTTTGGCCAGATCTTGTTCAACGAGAGAAATAAAAGTTTCTATTGGATGGTATTTTTTTTGTAGGATTAAAAGTGGATTTGAAACGAAGGTGAAATTGGGAGATAGAGAAGGTTGAGGGAGGATCTGGATGATCTATAGTATGAGTGGTGGTGGTATATGGAGTTCTGGAGTCGTTTTGTTCTGAGAAATGGGCTTTAAGTCGGATATTTCTATAGAATCGTTGAAGGTCTTCTTCAAGTGAGAAGGTGTCGAAAGGGGTAGTGGGACAGAAGGATAGACCTTTGTTAAGTACAGTCATTTCTAATGGGCTGAGATTACGGGAAGAAATGTTGAATACTAAATTGGACTCACCTGGGAGCGTGTCTGTATGCGTCCTAATGTCGGGTCGCCGCCTCACCCTCCGTGTACAACGTTTGAATACGGTCGTCTGTGGTTGGGCTGATATGGACGTCGGCGGCCTAAAAAAGGTGTTGTGAAGATGTGGACCATTCGCTGTCGGAGCTGGAAGACTGGGCTGTACGATATGGGCGATAGCGTTGTCGTGAGGAGGAGGAGTCTTGCCATTTGTATACTTGATCATTCAGATAATCTTCAGTATCACGTAGAAATTTATCACGTTTCTTAGTTTCGTTAGTAGCACGGAAGTCGGCAATGTTCTTGTCTATACGTTCTTTAATAGTAGTAATTTCCGACACATTACAGTTACACCTATCTCTTCACAACATTGATTCCAAAACTGTCACTTATCTCACTAATCACCATCCTATCACTCCCGTCTTCTACATTCTTCCCAAAATTCATAAGAATCCAACCAAACCTCCTGGTAGACCGATTGTAGCCTCCACTGACTCCATCCTCTCACCATTATCCATCTTTTTAGAAAAAATTCTCACTCCCTTAGTCAAATCTACACCCTCTTTCCTCCTTGACACCAATCATTTTCTGTCCAAAATACGCTCCACTTCCCCAGCTCCACCAGGTTGTCTATTGGTCACATGGGACGTAACTAGTCTCTACACATCTATTGAACACACCCATGGTATTGCTTCAGTAGAACAATTTTTGGAACAAAATCACCTCGATTCTCAATCTATTTCATTTTGCATTGATCTCCTCAAATTGATTCTACACAATAATTTTTTTCTTTTTGGGGATCAATTTTTTCTTCAACGCAGAGGCACAGCAATGGGGAGCAACGTTGCCCCCCCCTATGCCAACATCTACATGGCCACTTTTGAACATAACCATCTTTACAACCATGATCTCTTTCGCCAACACGTCATCACATGGCTACGATATATAGATGACATATTTTGCATTTGGAACGGTACCACTCAATCCCTTCTATCTTTCCATACTTACATCAATTCCACTTTCCCTACTTTACAATTTACTATACACCACAGCCCTGACTCAATCAATTTCTTGGACACTACTATCATCATCGATTCCTCTGGCAATTTGTTCTCAGATCTTTACACCAAACCCACAGATCGTAATAGCCTCCTTCATTTTACCAGCAACCATCCACCCAACACTAAGAAATCTCTACCACGATCTCAGTTCACCAGAATCAATCGCATTGTACAGGACCCAATGACTCGCCAGACTCGACTCAAAACGATGGCCCAACGCTTCAGTGAGCGAGGCTACCCTTCTGACTTACTTTTCTCCTCTGACAACTCACGACCATCCACACCACCTCCCCCATCTCCAAAACCCCCTAGAATCCCCATAATCCAAAAATATCATCCCTTCAGCCCCAAAGTTGTCAACATCATCCGTAAACATTGGTCTATCCTCTCCCGTGCATACCAGTCTGTTGCCGAATTCCAAAACCCTCCACTCCAGTGTTTTAAACGCGATAAGAATCTTCGCGATCATCTTGTCAAAGCTGATTTTGGACCGAGCAAACAGAATATAAGACAAACATTCCTCAATATACAACGTAAGGGGACATTCCCCTGTCTATCCTACGCCCAATGCTCTTCTGTAATCAAAGGGGAATTCTTTACCCACCCCCTGACTGGGAAAAAGTATCCCATCAAATGATATTTACATGTCAATCTAACTACACTCACCGGCCACTTTATTAGGTACACCATGCTAGTAACGGGTTGGACCCCCTTTTGCCTTCAGAACTGCCCCAATTCTTCGTGGCATAGATTCAACAAGGTGTTGCAACGATGCTCAATTGGTACCAAGGGGCCCAAAGAGGCCAAGAAAATTTTTCCCCACACCATGACACCACCACCACCCTGAACCGTTGATAAAAGGCAGGATGGATCCATGCTTTCATGTTGTTGACGCCAAATTCTGACCCTACCATCCGATGTCGCAGCAGAAATCGAGACTCATCAGACCAGGCAACGTTTTTCCAATCTTTACGTCCAATTTCGATGAGCTTGGGCAAATTGGAGCCCTTTAGTTTCCTGTTCTTAGCTGAAGGAGTGGCCCCCCGGTGTGGTCTTTGCTGCTGTAGCCCCTCTGCCTCAAAGTTCGCCGTACTGTGCGTTCAGAGATGCTCTTCTGCCTACCTTGGTTGTAACGGGTGGCTATTTGAGGTCACTGTTGCCTTTCTATCAGCTCGAACCAGTCTGCCCATTCTCCTTTGACCTTGGGATCAACAAGGCATTTCCGCCCACAGGACTGCCGCTCACTGGATGTTTTTTCTTTTTCGGACCATTCTCTGTAAAAACCCCAGAGATGGTTGTGCGTGAAAATCCGGAGATCAGCAGTTTCTGAAATAATCAGACCAGCCCTTCTGGCACCAACAACCATGCCATGTTCAAAGGCACTCAAATCACCTTTCTTCCCCATAATGATGCTCGGTTTGAACTGCAGGAGTTGTCTTGACCATGTCTACATGCTAAATGCAATGAGTTTTCCGCCATGTGATTGGCTGATTAGAAATTAAGTGTTAACGAGCAGTTGGACAGGTGTACCTAATAAAGTGGCCGGTGAGTGTATGTTGTTTATCTCCTTAAATGCCCATGTGGCCTGGGGTACGTGGGCCAAATCTCACAACCTATCAAAAATCGGATATCCAAGCACAAATCTACCATTCGCTGTCAGGAACTATTACTACCCGTACCAGCTCATTTCATAAAAATTTGCAACCATTCCCCCCAGCAAAACCCCCCTTTTTTCCCAGGTCATCGAACCCCTTTCCCCAAAATCCCAGAAGGGGGGGGAATGGGTTTTAACCCTTTTACTGCGCAAAAAAAACGTTTTTTGGTTACCACCTTATCCCCCGGGAAACCCGGGTTGGTAGTTTGAGCGATTTTATCGAAAAAGTTTGAAATCGGCACATTTTTAAAAGGGTTGATTTTTTTTAGATCATGCATAATTTGGGTTTAAAAATTTTCTTTTGCTTTCTTCTTTTAAGATCGCCCCATTTTGGGGCGCTTCCTTTTAATTTTTTGCCGGCCGGAAATCAATTATAGTAGAGCGGTAAAATTTGTGTGGGGACGCCCATGACGGGGGATGGTGTTGAACACGTTTCCTGTTCAGCCTCATTTGTTTTTCCCCAGCGTTAAGGCAGAAAGGACGTGCGCTTGTTTGGGGCCCAAAACAGTCGGGCCGAAATTATTATATTTTTTCACGAAAAACCCTCTACTATTAGCTGGATTAAGATGGGGGGGAATTTCTCAAAAATTCGTTTCCCAAAAACTTAAACCGAATTTTCCGCAAAAAAAAATTCGGCCCCCGAATTACTTCGGCACGAACCCGCTTTAAAAAACAGCTATTTCCAGGCTGCACAGACCCTGCGGGGAGCTGTAAAAATTTTGTCCCAAATGCTTAAATACAGAGGGAGTTGGTTGGCCCTTCAAAAATTTGTTGTTTTTTAGTATAAATTGCAGATAAACTGCCCCCCCGCTCTTAAAATCGCTTCCCCACTATAAAATTCCCTGGGCATTTAAAGGGCAAAAATGACCAAAAAACCCCAAGCGGGAATGTAGCCGGGATAAAGTCATCCCACAAAAAGCAAAAAAAAAACAAGCTGGGGGGCTGGGGTTGGAAAACATTAGTGACGGTTTTAAAGGGTGACGGGGGGCACCACAGCAGCCATGAGGTCAGGCAAGTGGAAACAATAAAATTCGGGAGGGGGCCCAAAACACGGGGGAACCCCAACAGAGTGGCACAAGGGGACTGAAGCGGGGGTTTCACGGGGGCCCAAGCGGGTATGAGTCGGGCAGGGGAAAAAAGGACTTTTTTGGAGGGGGCCCAAAACGGGTATTGGGGCCACAGAGTGGCACAAGGGTTTACAGGGGGAAAGGTCACACAGCACGGATGAGATCAGGCAGTGGCAAAAATTAACATTCTGGAGTCGGAAAAACAGTATTGGGCCACAGAGTGGCAAAACCCCCCGTTGTGGGGTCCGGCGGCAGCAGTATGGCAGGCAGTGGCCCCAATAAAATTTTGGGAGGCGGAAAACATTATTAGGCCCCCAGAGGGGAAACAATCCCCCCAAAAGTGGGGAGGTAACGGCGCAGCAGTATGAGGTCAGGCAGGGGCCCACAATGACATTCGGGAGGTGGAAAAAACGGGTTTGGAAGCCACAGAAGGGCACAAGGGACTGAGAGCGGGAGGCAACGGCGGCCCAAACCCGGCATGGGGTGGGAAAGGGGCACAATAAACCAGTGTGGAGGGAAAGGGCAGGAGTCCCAGCAGCAGCATGAGGTCGAGAGGGGCACAAAGACATTTGGAGGTGGCAAAACAGGAGGAAGCCACAGAGTGGCAAAAAGACTGAAAAGCGGGGGTTCACGGGGGCGCAGCATGGGGAAGGAAGTGGCAAAATTAAAACGCATTGTGGGGGAAACATGGGGGAGTCACAGCAGCAGCAGGGAAGGTCAGAGATTTGGCACAATGACTTTCCCGGGAGGGGGGAAAAAAGGGGAAGGAAGCCAAAGAGGGCACAATAAATGAGAGCGGGGCCCAAGGCCCGGCGCAGCATGAGGTAAGGCATGGGCCCAAAAATGACACAGTGTGGAGGACATGGCAGGAGCACAGCAGCAAAAGAGGTAAAGAAGTGGAAACAATGACATTCTGGAGGTGACAAAACAGGAGGAAGCCACAGAGTAGCACAATAAAGAGAGGGGAGGTCAGGGCGGCGGCAGAAATGGGGTCAGGAAAGGGGGTGAGCCCCATGCCCAGTGTGGAGGGCCCAAGGGCAGGAGTACGCAGCCCCATGGGTCAGAGGTGGCACAATGATTTTTCTGGGGGGGGCAAAACGGGAGGAAGCCAAAAGGGGACAATGAGTGGGGAGCGGAGGTAAAGGGCGGCAGCAGCTTTGAGGTCAGGAAAGGTGGCACAATGACAAGTTGGGGGGAAAAGGCGCACCCCACAGCAGCAGCATGAGGCCCGGCAGTGGCACAATGACACAGTGGGGGGATGTCAGGGGCAACGCAAAGCGGGCTTTGAGGTCATAGAGGGGCCCACAATGACAGAGTGTTGAGGTGGGGGGCCCAATCCCCAGTCCCGGGTTAAAAGGGGTGGAAGGAGATGGAAAAAAATGCCCAGCAGATGTGTGGCACAGGGGGGTGGGGGGGCATCAAATAGTGGCTGAGGGCAGGTATTTTTTGGAAACCCAGTTGACCCCAAAGGGTTTTTGGGTTTTGTGTGGAAACCCGGGCCCCAATCCCCCCGGCCTGATTTCATTTTGACAAAGGTCAGTCTTTCCCAACTTTTCCCCGGGGGACAAGCGGGATCCCCTTTGGGGGAAACGATGCCCCCCCGCCGCACTAACACCCGCTCTGATGCCCCCACACGGCCGGGAAAGGACGCTTCCCCACTGAAAAACCTGGGGCAATTGGGGCCCCACACATCCATTTTTGGCTGCCCAGAGTCCAGCGGATCTTCTAACTGAGGTGGCAGAGGTGTCCAAGTGGGCCAAAAAAACCTGTTGGTTCGGGGACTGCTCCGGTCCTGCGCTGTTTGCGGGCGGGCACTGCCCTCCCCCTTGGCGGGTGAAGGAAGCTGTAAATCATCCCTCCAACTTAGGGTTACTGCTGAGGAGTTTTTTTGGTCCCTGCTCCTACCCCCCCCAACCTTCCCCCAGCACCCCGGGGCCTTTGTACGTGAGCGCTGGGGAAACCCCCCCGGGTCAGCCCTGTAAAGGGGAGGGATGATGCCGCACATAGGCAGGGCCAAAAAATTTTACGGAGGGGTTTCCCTATAGTATTTGGGGTTTGTCTTCCCTCTCAAAAAACTGGGAAAAAAAAGGCCCCCATTTTGGACCGGAGCGAGGGGGCCAATAGGGTTTGGGGAACCAGAATCCCTCCCTTCCGGATGCTGGGGCTATTGGCTGTCACTAGCCAGCAAAATAAGCACCCGCGGGCCATCTGCACAAATGCTCCCAGGGGGTCCCCCCTCCATTTCCAACTGTATACCCGCCACGGTGCTTGGGGGGGCCCTTTTGCCCCGTCTTCCTCATCTCCATCCAAACCCCCTTCCCGCTGCCCCCTGCTCCTCCTCTTTGTCACCGGGGGGAAAAAAACCACCCCTTTCACCAGGGGCAAACTTCTGCTCCAAAGTCCTCCCCCTCCAAATTTTTGTCCCCCCCCCGGGGGTCATGGGGCCACAGTGTAGTCACCCGGGCTCCAGTCCCCCGCCCAGAGAGATTTTTTCCCGATCCCGGTTTCCCGGACAAGAAGCAGTGGAATTTAAATTATTCATCCCCCCCTTTGTCCTTGGGGACTGACAAAAAAAACCCTCGCCTCCTCGGGAAGGGGGCCCCAACAAACGGGAGGGGTTTTTTCACGCATTTAGCGCCCCTGGCTGACATCAAAAATTTTTCACAGGGGATTAAATTTTTGTTTTGCCTGGGGTCATCAAAAAAACGTTAATGGCCTTTCTCTGTTCATCAGTCGGGCCACAATTTTGCAGGGGTGGGAAATTTCCCGCGGGTGGAAACTTTTTCAATCAGGGTGTTGGGGGAGGCCCTTCCGCCGCTGCAATCGAGGAGGGTTTTTCCTGGCTTTGAAGAAAAGGAAAAAAGTGCATGCCATTTCCTTTGGGCCCTTTTTAGAATTTTCTGGGAAAATCGGTTGGAAAAACTTAGGAAAACCTTTTTACAACCAAATTTAAAACGTGGGCCCCCGCAGGGGGCATGGACCAAACCCTCCTCGGGGCATCTCGGACACCATGTTTCCCCCCATGTCCGTTTCCCCTGGTTTCCCATTTGGCCCGTTGGCGCGGAGAAAGGCCCCAAAACCTCGATTTCCCTTTCTGCATAACGCGGGCGTTCCCCCCCTGTGTGACTTTTTTTCGCCGAGGCAACCAGGTGTTTGAACTGCGTGACCCCCGCTGTGCCCTTTCAAATGTGGTTTTATGGAGCATAAATTGTGGGGCTGAGATGGTGGTGATGGTGGAGGGGAGGAGGCGGGCATTTGGCCCGTTGCAGCAGTTTGGGCAACGTGGAGGGAAAGGGGGCTCTTGTCCAAATTGTTTGGGGTTTCCTGGGGAGGAAGCACATTTCCCCCGTGGGCCCAAAGGACCCTGTTTCTGGCCCCGACCGTTTTTTGGGTTTCAGCTCCAGAAAGTTGCGCTGCGTTTAACCCTTTGGAAAAAAAAAACCCATAAGCTCAAGGGGCTACCCACCTTCGTTCTACCCCTAATTTTTTGAAGTGTGGTACTTCCTTTTTGGAAAATAAAAATTTCGGCTTGGAACTCCCCTCTCGGCTTGGCCCCAAAAACCTTTGTTCCTGAATGGTGCTTTAGTCCACCATTTTGGGAAAGGGAAAGGGGCTGCAATCCAAAAACTTGGGGCAAAGGGGCACGGTCACGCGCCCCCTTAGGAAAGGGTTTGGCGCAACTGTTGTCTCTTTTCAAAACGCCTGCTGAACGAACCCGCCCGGCGCCAAAGTGCGAAAAAAACAGGACACTGGGCCCGGGAGGGTGAAGTCAAAAAGAAACAGCTCCCTTCTGCAGAGGTGGTGGAGCCCTTTTACTGGGTGCAATGGGATGCAGCCACTGGGGGCTGCTGGGGTGCTGTTGCTGCGGCGGGGATGGACCAAAACCCAAAACCAAAGTTACTCTCAAAGGGAAACCCGGGTGGTGAAAGCCTTTCAAAAGGGTTTAAGGGGAGGGGCCCTGGTTTCCAACGTTAGCCCCCCTGGCCACGCTTCACTTTCGCCCCAGATTCTACATATAAACCCCTATTCGGCTCCTCCGGTGTCTTAGCAAAGAAAATGCCACACCGCCCATATCGGGTTTTTCCCCCCCAACGCTGCACCCGAGTGGGCTAGCCGCCGCTGCCTTTTTGAGGCCCCTGTGCCATACTTTCTTGGAAACCCGCCCAAACGGTTTTTTTTCCCCGGGGGCCCCCTTGGCTCCCGACCCCCACATGCTGCATCCTGCTCACTCACGGGCCCCACGACCCCCCCTTGGGTGGGTACGCTGCGGTTTTGACGCGCAACCCCGACGCCCTCTTCTCCTGACGATGTGAAACCCATTGGGCCCCAAACCCCCCTCCCAAAAAATGCGGTCGGGTACATCATCATCATTTTGTGGGTTTTATCGTCAATGGGTGTCCCCCATCACTGGGGCTTGGTTTGCGAGGCGACCTTTTTCCCCAACCCTGACCTCCCATCCCCTCTCCAAAAATTATACTTTGCCCCCCTACTGCCCGAACAGGGGGTATTTGGGCCCCCTTTCTTTTTGCGCCCAAATAGCTTTGAAATGCCCTCCTCAAAAATTTTCATCCTCGCTATATAGTTTGGGCTGAGCCCCGCCCCCATAGTAGATCCTGGCTGAGGGGAAACCCGGGTGGGCAGAGGGGGTGAGGACAGGTGAGGGGCCCCTGACCCGATCCCGGGGCCCTGCCCAAATAAAAGGGGTTTTGGGTTTAAGGGTTTCCCCCCCTCTTGGCTGGGGTTGTAAAATTTCATTGGGGGGAAGAGGATTCCAGTCAACCAATCAAGAAACCCCTTGGGTTGCCCCAACAACCCCACAGCCCTTTGATGACCCGCGGCAGTTGTGGGCCCCACCGAGTGGGCCCTGCGCGACTCCCCCTTTCGTGCCCGCGACCCCGGGCCTGTTCCAAAAATGGGTTTTTGCCACTGCCACTCGCAGGTGCAGAGCCTGCCCCCTCTCCCGCTGGGGCATAAATTTTTGTTCTTAAAAAGTACCCAAAATGTTTGATATGTAAACGTTTTAAAGAAAAAATAAACACCCTTTTTTTTAACCCAAATGAACCCCATTAAAAAAGCTTGGGTAACCCTTGGGTATAAAATTTTTCGCTCCACAAATTTGGCCCGAAAAATTTAAATTGTAGTGCCGTTTAAAAAAACTGTGTGTTTTACTAAAGTAAAAGCACAAACAGGCTTAATTAATCTTCGGACATGAATTAGGCTACAGGAAAAATTTTTATATTTTGGGTTGAAAAAGACGTTTATTTTTGCAGACACCAGCAAAACAACGCTTAATTAACCCCCGGGTGTAAATTGCGCCAAAAATTGAGCCCCACAAAATTAGCTTTGTTTGGGTTACAATTTTGGGGTTTTCTACGCCACACAACAAGAGTTTTATTGTAATTAACCTTTGCTTGTGAACTAGGGTAAGGGAAAAAAATTTTTTTATTTTGGGGTTGAAAAAGACGGTTTTTTTTGTCAGCCACCCGTAAAACAACCTTAATTAACCCCTGGATAGAATTGGGGTAAAGAAAAATGACCGCACAAAATAGTGCTTTGTACGTGTTAAATTGCTGTTTTTTACGCCCCACAACAAGAGATACAGTTTTTTAAAAACCTTTGCTTTTGGAATTAGGGTACAGGGAAAAATTTTTAAAATTTTGGGGGTTGAAAAAGACGGTTTTTTTTTTTCAGCACACCAGCAAAAAACGTTAAATTAACCCCTGGATGTAAATTTTGCCAAGGAAAATTGGGGCACAAAATTTTACTTTGTAGCGTTTACAAATTTCTGTTTTCTACGCCAACAACAAGAGATACGTTGTAATTAACCTTTTTTTTTGAATTTGGCTACAGAATAATTTATATTTTTTTTGGGGTTGGGAAAAAACCGTTTATTTTTTTCAGCACACCCTTTAAAACAACGATTAATTAACCCCGGGTGAAATTTGCGCTAAAGAAAATTTACCCACAAACTAGGCTTTGTAGTGTGTTACAATGGGTTTTCTACGCCACACAACAAGAGAACAGTTGTAATTTCCTTTGCTTGTGAACAGGCTACAGGGAAAAAATTTATATTTTTGGCGTTGAAAAAAGACGGTTTATTTTTGTCAGCACACCAGTAAAACAACGCTTAATTACCCCTGGATTGAATTGCACTAAAGAATCAGCCACACAAAATAGTAGCTTTGTAGCGTGTTATAATTGCGTGTTTTCTGCGTCCATCACAACAAAGATACAGTTGTAATTAACCGTTTTGCTTGAATTAGGCTACAGGGAAAAATATATATTTTTTGGCGTTGAAAAAGAACGGTTTTATTTTTGTCCAGCACACCATAAAAACAACGATTAATTAAACCTGGATGTAAAGTGCGCTAAAGAATTGATCCGCAACAAAATATACTTGTAGTGTGTTTACAATGCGTGTTTCTACGCCACACAACAAAGATAACATGTGTAATTAACCTTTTGCTTGTGAATTAGGCAACAGAAAATTTATATATTGTTGGCGTTGAAAAAGAACGTTTATTTTGGTCAGCACATCCCAGCAAAACAACGCTTAATTAACCCCTGATGTAAAATGCGCCAAATGAAATTGAGCCCCTACAAAAGAGTAGCTTTGTAGTGTTACAATTGCGTTTTATCACCCACACAACAAGAATAACAATGTAATTAACCTTTGCATTGAACAGCTACATTAAAAATTTATAAATTTTTTGGCGTGAAAAAGACGGTTTATTTTTGTCAGCACACCACGCAAAACAAACGCTTAATTAACCCCTGATATCAATTGCGCCAAAAATTGAAGCCCACAAAATAGTAGCTTTGTAGCTGTTACAATTGCGTTGTTTTTCTCTTACTCCACACAACAAGAGAAACATTTGAAATTAACCTTTAGCTTGTGAATTAGGCTACAGGAAATTTATATCTTGGCGTTGAAAAGACGGTTAATTTTTGCCAGCACATCAGCAAAACACGCTTAATTAACCCTGGATGTAAATTGCGCCAAAGAATTGAAGCCGCACAAAAAAGTAGCTTGTACGTGTTTACAATTGCTGTTTTTCTACAGCCACAACAACAAGAGATACAGTCTAATTCACCTTTTGCTTTGAAATAGGCTACAGGAAAAATTTATATATTTTTGGCGTTGAAAAAGACGTTTATTTTGCACACCACCAGCAAAACAACGCTTAATTTAACCCCTGGAATAAATTGCGCCAAAGAATTCGAGTCGCACACATAAATAGTACTTTGGTAAGCGTGTTACAATGCTGTTATTTACGCCACACAACAAAGAGAACAGTTGTAAATAACCTTTGCTTTGTGAAATTAGGCATACAGGAAAATTAAATATTTTGGGCGTTGATAAAGACGGTTTCTTGGTGTCAGCACACCAGCAAAACAACGCTTAATGAACCCCTGAGATTAAATTTGCGCAATAGAATTGAGCAGCCAAAAATGAAGTGGTATTTGTATTGTAAAAACGCTGTTATTCTTTTAAATGATACTACAGAACTGGCTTAGATCCCACTTGGATATTGAATGTATATGCCTCAGTGGACCACACGGGTTTTCAGACCCAAATCCCCCAAAAAATTTAAAATAGAACATTAAGAAACAGCTCTAACAACTGAACCCCCCCACAAAAATCGCTATATAAAACAATTTTTCGTAAACTATCAGCCGCGCAGCCCCTTCCCCTGATGGGCACAGGAGGGGGGTTTTTGAGCTCCCCCCCGCCCCCGGACTTTATATGGCGGTGACGTACAGAACCCGCCGGTCTCTTTTTTTGTTCACCTCTCAATGTCATACAGGCTATCCCCTTCTTCCTCCCAGAGGTTTTCCCCCCATGTAGCGCCATGACTCGCACCCATTTTTTTTCAAAAAAACCACTTCTTTAAAACCCGAAGTACCCCAAAGTTGACTTCTTTCCCAAACCCAAATTTTCCTGAAATTCTAAACGAATTCCCTTCGTTAAATCAATTCGCCCATCTCTAGCTGTGATCCCTTACAATTTAGTTAGATTAAAATTTGGAAAATTTTAATATTTGGGAAAAGGAATTTAAAGGAGCATCTACCGCTGTAAAGTCGGGGGGGAGCGGAGGGGGGACCCCGGGCGAACACAGACAAGCTCTAAAAAGAATACGGGATATAGTTCACCAAGATTTAGTGTAGACATTGAAATCTTTTTTATTAACAGTTTTCTATTAAAATTTTTCCTGGATATTGGGCACCTGAACTTATAGGAACACTTTTTTCTATAACTGCAGGTCTCTTTTTAGGTGCAAAACTCCCCTTTTATTATCAGTTATACATTTTTAAAAGGGGTTCATTTCAATTTTGCCCTTTCCCCCTTTTTGGATATATCAACCTTGTCCTTAAATTAGAAACCAGAAGTCAGCAAGGTTGATAGGGGCCAAAAATTACCTTTTATCCGAATACATTTCAGATACGTGTTTTTGACTTTTGGGGCACTACAGGTTTGTTCATTGAGCACCTTGCACTTTAAAAGTGAATACGCAATTTTGTAGCACCACAGGGAATTGATAGTCCAAAAAATACCTTTTTAATTATCCGAAACATTCAGATACGTTTTTTTCACTTTTCGCACACGCTTTTTTCATTGAGGCACCTTGCACTTTAAAAGGAATACTGAATTTTTTAAATCACCACAGGGAAATTGATAGGTGCCAAAAAAACCTTTTTTTATCCGAATCTTTCAGATAGTTTTTTTCACTTTGGCGCAGGGCCCCTTTGTTGATAGATCTACTTTCAGTTTAAAATTTAATACAGCAATTTTGTAGTCACCACAGTGAAATTTAAGGGCCAAAAAAAACCTTTTTTTACCAAAACATTACAGATACGTGTTTTTGCACTTTTTCCCATCCCCAATTTGTTATAGAGCCACCTTGCATTAAATTGAAACCAGCAATTGTGTAGTTACCACTGGGTTTGAAAATTATAGGTGCCAAAAAAAGCCTTTATTACCAATACATTGCAGAACTGTTTTTTTACTTTGGCGCAGTACAGCTTGTTCATTTAGGCACCTTTCACTTAAAAGAATACTGCAATTTTTTAGTCAAACCACAGGGGAATTGATGGTGCCAAAAAAACCTTTTTTTTACCGAAAACATTTTAGATAGTGTTTTTTTTGACTTTGGCGCCACAGCTTTGTTCATTGACCAGCTTGCACAAATCGAAAACAGCAATTTTATATCACCACAGTGAATTGAAAGGTGCAAAAAATACCGGTAAATACGAAAACATAACAGATACGTTTTTTTGACTTTGGGGCACTACAACTTTTTCATTGACGCAGCTTTTCCTAAAAACTAAAAAACAATTTTATATCCCCACGTGAATTGAAAGGTGCAAAAAAAAAATTTTATAATTCGAATACTTTCAAACTGTTTTTTGACTTTGGGGGCACTACAGCTTTGTTCTTTGACCAGCTTGCACTAAATCTGAAAACCAGCAATTTTATAGTCACCACAGTGAATTAAAGGTGCAAAAAATCCCGTGTATTATACGAAAACATAACAATACGTGTTTTTTGATTTTGGCGCACAAGCTTTGTTCTTTGACCAGTTTGCACAAAAATCTTAAAACAGCTATTTTATAGCACCACAGGAATTAAAAGGGTGCAAAAAAACTTTTTTAAAATTCGAAACATTTAGATACGTTTTTTTTTTACTTTGGCGCCTACGTTTTGTTCATTACGCAGCTTGCACAAAATCGAAAACACAATTTATAGCACCACGGGAATAAAAGGGTGCAAAAAATGAGCTTTTACGTGTTAAAAAGCGTGTTTTCTACCCACACAACAGAATACAGTTGAAATTTAAACCCTTTTGCTTGGAATTACTACGGAAAAATTTAAATTTTTTGGCGTTGAAAAAGACGGTTTAATTTTTTCACACACCAGAAAAAACAACGTTAATTTAACCCCTGGGTAAAATTGGCCCAAAAAAATGAGCCGCACAAAAAGTAGTTTTGTAGCGTTTACAATTGCGGTTTTCCCATGCCACACAACAAGAGATACATTGTAATTAACCTTTGCTTCTAAATTAGGCTACAAAAAAATTTTATAATTTTTGGCGTTGAAAAAGACGGTTTTAAATTTTGCAGCACACCAGAAAAACAATGTTTAAATTTAAACCCCCTGGATGTAAATTGCGCCAAAGAATTGAGCCGCAAAAATAGATTTTGTAGCTGTTAAAATTTTGCGTGTTTTCTACCCACACAACAAAGATAAGTTGTAATTAACCTTTTTTTGTGAATTAGGCACAGGAAAAATTTAAAATTTTTTTGGCTTAAAAAAAGACGGTTTTTTTTTTGTCAGCACCCCCAACAAAACAACGTTTTAAAAAAACCCCCCTGGTTTTAAAAATTTGCGCCAAAAATTGAGCCGCACAAAATAGTACTTGTAGCGTGTTACAATTGCGTGTTTTCTACGCCCAAAACAAGAGATACAGTTGTAATAACCTTTGCTTGGAATTAGGCACAGGAAAAATTTAAAATTTTGGGCGTTGAAAAAGAGGGTTCTTGGGTCAGCACCCCACAAAACAATTTAATGAACCCCGGTGTAAATTCGCAATAGAATTGGCACCAAAAAGAAGTGGTTTTGTTTTTGAAAAAAACGCTTTTCTTTTAAATGAATAAAACAGGAACTGGTTTAATCCCACTTTGGAATGAATTAATCAGCTGAGTGGACCCACGGATTTCAGACCCAATACCCCAAAAAAATTTAGAAATAAAACAAAGAGAACAGTCCCTGAGAAAACGAGACACCCCACAGAAATCGCATATAAAAAATCAATTCTTCATAAACTATCAGCCCGGCAGCACCCTTCCCCGATGACCGTGAAGGAGGGACCCCGGCGCGCGCCCGGGCTTATAATGCGGTGACATCACAAATCCCGTCGGGGTTTTGATTGCCACCTCTGCACATGACAAAGGGAAAGCCCTTCTTCCCCCAGAGTGCTTTTCCCCATGTACGCCCCGTGCTCGCAGCCATTTTATCATTCAAAAGCACGCTTTGTTCACCCCAAGTACCCAAATTCGACTTCGTTTCCCAACCGAAATTTTCCTGAAATTCAAACGAATTTCCCCCCCCGTTAAATCAATCGCCCATCTCTAGCGGGGTCCTTACAATTTGTTAGAAAAAGATTGGGAAAATTTTTATAGTTAGTAAGAATTTTTAAAAGGGGCATCTACTCTGAAATCCGGGGGGAGCGGAGTGGGGGGCCCCGCGGGCGAACAAGACCAAACTCATAAAAAAATTCTGGGTAAATTCACCAAGACTTTGTTAACATTGCAATAGCTTTATTATTAACAGTTTTTTTATTGAAATATTTTCCCGGATATTGGGCACCGAACATAGGAACACTCTTTCTAGTAACTGCAGGTCTCTTTTTAGGTGCAAAACCCACTTTTTTTATCGTATACATTTTAAAAGTTTTCATTTTCAATTTTGCCCCTTCCCCTTTGTTGATATATCCACATTGTACTTAAATTTGAATCCAGCAAGTCAGCACAGGTTGTAGTGCCAAAAATACCTTGTATCCGAATAAATTTCAGATACGTGTTTTTTGATTTTGGGGCGCACTACAGGTTTGTTCATTAGGCACCTTGCACTTAAATGTGAATACTGCAATTTTGAAAGTCACCACGGGTGAATTGATGGGTTTCCCAAAAAAAATCCCTTTTATTATCCGAATACATTACAGATAACGTGTTTTTTGCACTTTTGCCCAGTCCAGATTTGTTGATAGAGCCACCTTGCAGTTAAATTTGAATCCAGCAATTGTGTAGTTACCACTGGTGAATTGATAGGTTCCAAAAAATACCTTTTTTATTATCCAAATACTTTAAACAGATACGTGTTTTTTCACTTTGGCGCACTACAGCTTTGTTCATTGAGGCACCTTGCACTTAAATGGAATACTGCAATTTTTAAGTCACCACAGGTGAATTGATAGGTGCCAAAAAATACCTTTTTTATCCGAATACATTTCAGATACGTGTTTTCTCACTTTGTGCGCAGGCTAGCTTTTGTGATAGATCTACTTTGCAGTTTAATTTGAATATAGCTATTTTGGAGTCAATTGATAGGTTCGAAAAATACCTTTTATTATCCAATACATTACAAAATACGTGTTTTTTGAAACTTTTGCCCAGTCCAGATTTGTTGATAGAGCCACCTTGCAGCTAAATTTGAATCCAGCAATTGTGTAGTTACCACTGGTGAATTGATAGGTGCCAAAAAATAACTTTTATTATCCGAATACATTACAGATACGTGTTTTTTCACTTTGGCGCACTACAGCTTTGTTCATTGAGGCACCTTGCACTTAAATGTGAATACTGCAATTTTTAGGCACCACAGGTAATTTTGATAGGTGCCAAAAATACCTTTTATTATCCGAATACATTTCAATACATGGTTTTTTTCACTTTGGCGCAGGCCAGCTTTGTTGATAGATCTACATTGCAGTTAAATTTGAATAACGCAATTTTGTAGTCCCCACAGGTGAATTGATAGGTGCCAAAAATACCTTGTATTATCCGAATACACTACAGAAAACGTTTTTTTTTGCACTTTTTGCCCAGTCCAGATTTGTTGATAGAGCCCCCTTGCAGTTAAATTTAAAACCCAGCAAGGGTGTATTTTACCACTGGTGAATTGATATGTGCCAAAAAATACCTTTTATTATCCGAATACATTTCAGATACGTGTTTTTTGACTTTTGGCGCACTACAGCTTTGTTCCTTGACGCAGCTTGCACGTAAATCTGGAAACAGCAATTTTATAGTCACCACAGGGGAATTGAAAGTGCAAAAAATACAGTGATTATACAAAAACATAACAGATACGTGTTTTTTGACTTTGGCGCACTACACTTTGTTCTTGACGAAAGCTTGCACGTAAATCTTAAAACAGCAATTTTATAGTCCACCACAGTGGAATTGAAAGGGGGCAAAAAATACATTTTTTTTTCGAATACATTTCAGATACGTGTTTTTTTGACTTTGGCGCACTACAGCTTTGTTCATTGACGCAGCTTGCACGTAAATCTGAAAAAACAGCAATTTTACAGGTGAATTGAAAGGTGCAAAAAATACCGTGTATTATACGAAAACAAAACAGATACGTGTTTTTTGACTTTGGCGCACTACAGCTTTGTTCATTGACACAGCTTGCACGTAAATCTTAAAACAGCTATTTTTTAGCCCACCACAAGGTGAATTGAAAGGTGCAAAAAATACATTTTATTATGCGAATACATTTCAGATACGTGTTTTTTGACTGTGGCGCACTACAGTTTTTGTTCATTGACGCAGCTTGCACGAAAATCTGAAAACAGAAAACTTTATAGTCACCACAGGTGAATTGAAAGGTGAAAAAAAATCCCGTGTATTATAACGAAAACAGAACAGATACGTGTTTTTTGCACTTTGCCCCAGACCAATTTTTGATAGAGACCCCTTTGCAGTTAAATTTGAATCCAGCAATTTTGTTTTGATTAGAGGGATTTGAAAATAGCTGTGATTTGCCGTCTTTTAATAAGAGACTTCCAAAACTTTTTCCATACTTCTCAAATTTTTATATTCTGAACATGGAGCGAAATGCAGGTGGGAAGCCAGCAAAGATGGGTAGCACATGGAGGTAGAGGTAACGAGAGAAGGTGCTCCTTCCAGTGCTGGGACAACACCATGCCAGCGGATCGTCAGTTGCAGGACCCCTCAGGCCTGTCAAACGCTGGTCAGGGCCCTGTGAATTTCAGTAAAAGAACACGTCGCCAATCTGTCCCTTCATGGTTAATGCAACCTGCAAACCAGCAGTCTTACCTTTCCTCGTCCTCCCAGTCACGGGCCCCAAATGTCATCATCAGCATCATCAGCATCCGTCCAACATGAAGCAGTCCAAATGTCAACTCGTGTACCCACCACTGTGAATAATCCATTGTCTGAAGACCTCTTTGATGACAAAATGCGGTTGGGGTCAAAAGGCATGTCAAAAGATCAAGAGGATGATTTAGTCTGCTCTGACGCCCAGATACTGATGCCATCAGAGGAGGAGAAGGAAGCCGGTCAATCGGCAAAAATCCCGGGCGGTCGGCAACGCCTTGCAGGCCCTCTTGCTTGTAGCCCGCAGCTTTTGGATGCAGAAAATTTAGGACGACCAAGTCACCTGTGTTGATGATGATGGAAAGCGACCCTTGCGGATCCATTGTGGTCTTTTCCGCAGAATTTGCTTGCGAGCGCTTCATCAGTGGACGAGGAGGAAGACGATGGGGGAGTGTCAATATGGGTCCCGCCACAAAAAGGGAGAGGGCGGTCGCAGAAGTCCGCTGATATGATTCCGCCCGCCACGGTCAGCAGAAACCCGGCTCCTCGCTTATCGCCGTCAAAAGGGCCAGACCTCTCAAGCTTGGCCTTCTTTGAGCAAGCCTCTGATTCACCCAGCGATGTCATATGGCCGCCTTTGCCATAAACGCATAAGTAGAGGGAAGAACCTTAAGTGGTTAACCCCCACCAACATGTCTAGTCACATGCAGCGAATGCAGAGTTTGAAATGGAGGGAACACTTGGCCAAAAAAGGCCAGACCGACGCCGGGGCCTCCAACCACTGTCACACCCTCTGTCTCCGCCTCCCTCTTCCTCGCCACCACCATGCGTTCCTCAGCTGCCCATGTCTCTCAGAGTCATGATCAGGGATCAGCCTTCCGCTTCACCCCCACCGTCGCCCAAGTACCACCAGCACCACCAAGACCCATCCTACCCATTCTCCTTCCGCCAGTTTGACGACCTGCACGCCGTACAGCGCCCAGTCTAGCAGCCAGCCTTCTGTCTTCCAGGTTTGGGAGCAGAAGAAACACTTTAACCCAATCCATCCCAAAGCCATAAAGCCTGAATGTCGCAATTGCCAGGCTTTGGCCTTTGGAAAGTTGCCTTTCCGTCTGGTGGACACAGATGGGTTCCGCACGTCATGGCCCTTGCCTGCCCCCAATACCAATGCCGAGCAGGCATTTCTTTTCCAAAAAGCCTCCCTGCCCTGGCCAGCCACGTGTCATCTAAAATTTCAAGCGCGTTGTCTGCATCTGTGGCCGGAAAAGTCCATCTGACCCCGACACATGGACTAGTAAGCACGGCCAAGGCCGCTATATCTCTGTGACAGCTCACTGGGTTAGCTGGGTGGATGTCTCTGGGGGCGATGGTGGCTCTCAGGCTCGGCGCACGCTCTTTAAACCGCAGGGATGGTGCAGGGCTCTTTCCCCAAGGTCCTCTGGTGGCATCACGTGCCCAGAGAAACCAAGCCGTTTTGAAATTAATCAGTCTTTGGGGACCGTCCCCACACAGGTCAGGGGCTGAGGACGGCTTTCCGCAACGAGACCGAGCGCTGGGTGGGTACAAGAACCTTGTGCCAGGCAAGGGGGTGTGCGATAACCGGCGAAATCTGCTGGCCGCCCCTAAGATCGGGAGGGTGGAGCACATCCCTTGCCTGGCACATGTCATGAACCTGGTCGTCCAGAAATTTCAAAGAGCCCACCGGGTCTGGACTGCCTGCTGAAGAAGGCTCGAGGTCTGAGTTCGCACTTCCGCCGTTCGCACCCTGCTTCGTCCCGCCTGGCTGCGTTGCAGCGTCAGCTCGGGATCACCGTCAAACCGTCTCATTGTTGACGTGGCAACACCTGGAATTCCACCATCCACATGCTCCACGATTGTGGCAGCAGCGCAATGCCATTACGCAGTACGAAGTGACACATGGCCGACAAGAAGCGGTGCGGACCTCGGGTGTTGAGCCACCGAGAGTGGAGGCAGGTGAAAGACTCTGCACCCTCCTTGCCAGTTTTGAAGAAGCCACCAAAATGGTCAGTGCGGACAATGCCCTTTTCAGCATGAGCATTGTGGGATTTTTAGTTCTGGAAAAGATCGTTGGACATTCTGAAACAACAGGCCCCGCCACGACGGAGGGGGAGACGGACACAGATGGGGCCCACGGACCCCTTTCTCCCATCAAATCCAAAAGGGCCCGCAGTTTAAAAATTTTCATCGTCCTTCATTGGGCAGGTTCGGGGTCCAGAGCTATGCAAGTGGCGCATACTCTCAGGCATCACCGGGAAGTCAGGGCTGTTTTGAAGCTGTGGGAGGCAGCGGAGGAGGAGAGTTTTCCAACACCGATGTTACCGACCCCCTGCCTTGGAAAGGGGTTTGGCGCAAATTTTTGAGGCGGGGGAGGAAGAGAGAAGACATTTGCTAGTGCCCCCTCCCCCAGAGGCTGGGAAATAAAGGGCTCCATCTTCACGAGTGCTTGGATGCCCTTTTCCTCCAACAGATCCCGCATTAAGGCCATAAAAAAGAACAACATTTAGGGTGGCCACCCCCGACTCCGGACAAAAAAAAACTCAGCATTTTCCCTTCCACCCACCCAAATAAAGAGTAAAATGCAGAAATGGAGCCTTGCTGATTGATAAACGGGAGACATCTGTTGCGCTCTTCACTTCTTCAAATGCACGGGGAACAACGCCATGACGTACAGCAGTAGAGGGGCCAATTTGCCTAGCGGCAGCAGCAGCACAGGCAAGGGGGCAAACCTAAGGGTGACCCCCTGCAACTTTTTTTCCACCTCCCCAAACGCATGCAATGCAGGGCACCACATACAACACACAAGACCACTTAAGATCATGGTGCACGCATCTGCGTCTCAACACCGATTTTTTTGTATGTTTCCGCCCCAAAGACTTCTGGGATCCAAAATGGCGAAAGGCCCCAAGCGGGACGCCACGCCATAGAGGGTATTGTCCTGCCCAGCACCCAGCGTCTACCTAGGGATTTCAGCCAGCCGGAGGAGTCTTTACAAAAACCATCCGGCTTTTCCACAGATAATTTTGGATGTTTGACTTTCACCAGATGAATCGGCAGGGATCTCGATGATGTTGTGGCCCCAAATTTCCGAGGTCACCAATTATTGCTGGTCTATTTCACATTCCTCTCCCCAAACAAAAGGGTCCTTTGGGAAAAAACTTATTTTTAAAATGATCATTTCTTTTTAAATTTTTTATTCTCAGTTCCCAACTTCATTTTCTGGTTTTGCTGTGAGGAGACTGTAAAAGACCCCCAAGGGTTTTTCATACAAAACCATATTCCATTTACTCACTTCACTTTAAATTTTTCGCATTTGTCAAGGGTTTTGGAGCATTTCCCCCTCACAATTTTTAACAGTGGCTGAAATCATATTATAAATTTTTGGGGTCATGTTGCTGTGAATACAGCAATAATTATGGTCCTTTGGAACAAAAAAATGTGGTTTTTTAAGTGGTTTTCCCCCCCAAAAATTTTTACATGGTTTGAGAATCATATTTAAATTTTTTTGGTCATGCTGCTTTGAAAGGGCGAAATACACAGGTCCTATTCAAAAAAATGTTTTTCTAAAAGACATTTGTTCTTCAAAAAATTTGTCAAAAGGGGCTCATGGGTCATGTTTTGAATTTTTTGGGGGCTTTTTTGCTGTGCATGCAGCTATACAAACAGGCCTTTTTAAAAATAAGTTGTTTCTAACGACATTTGTTTTTAAACAATTGTCAAGGGGCTCAAGGTGAGGTGCTGTCGAAAACAGGAAAGTAGACACGTTAAGGACACATATTGAAAATACTTGTTTTTGCAGATTTTTAACATGCCAATCCCTGTATTGAACAACCCATTTAATATAATTAAAAAAAAGAGAAACAAAGAAAAGGTGGATTCCATCCTATTTAAAAATGTTTTTTCTAGAATTAAACTACAAAAAAACTTGCAATGAAAAATACTTTTAAAAAAAATTTCCCTCTAAAATTTAAAAGGGGAGGTACGGGAAAAAATTTTTACCAATTAGGTTTTTCAGAGGACAGGAGTATGGAGCAGGGACAAAACAAAGTACAGAGACCATTTCCTCCACACGTTAGTAAAATGAAAAAAGAAGCCAAAAAAAGGGCACCTGGTGTAACAGGAGTTTTTACCCCATTTTTCCCCAAGTAAAGCTCAAGGGGTCCACACTCAACAGAGGGGAAAAAGCGCTATCCAGGTTTTTGACTGTTACTGGGAAGGCGGGATTCTCACCTTTCCCCTTTCCCACTCTGTTTCAGCACGACAGTTTTCGTTGCGCTCATCAGGGCATTTTAAACCTGTGTTTAATAGAGACGGACGCCAGCCGGGCCTCACCGCACCCATAACTCCGGCCCGGGGTCATCCTGTGGCACGGAAGGTATGCAATGCCAGTGAAACAAAAAATGGTGGTTGAAAGACTCCTTTTTCCGGGCACTTTTTAATCTGGGGTCGACAGGTTTAATTTCATACGCGTCCGGGACGTTTAGCCTTTCCTTTTTCAACAAAAGGTGGTTGAAAACCCCTTTTTTTCCGGCACTTTTTTAATCGGGGGGGGTCAACAGTTTAAGGTCATGCGCGTCCAGGACGGGTTTGCAATGCCAGTTCAACTAAAATCAGTTCAAAGACACTTTCTTCCGCATTTTTAAATTCTGTGGGCATGCGGGTTTTTGGGTCATGCTGCGTTCGGGGGACGGGGAAAACAATTCCAGTTCAAGTAAATGAGGTTCAAATAATACGCCTTCTGGCTTTTTTTAAATTTTGGGGGTGAGCGGGTTTAAAGGGGTCAGCGTGGTACAAGACAGGGAAGTGAAGGTGTTGACTTTTTTTTCGTGGTTTTTATACCTAATTTTTTGTGCCAAGAAAAGCACGTATCCTTTGCTGTTTTGGCTTTTAATTTCCACTTCCCCACCCTTTTGGGTGTAAGTTTTTAAGGGTTGTTGCTCCCCATAGAATTTAATGGCATGGGGAGATGGCCCGACTATCGGACATCAAAAAAACCTTATCGTGGTGGCCCGACTACAACATCGCCCGAGTCAAAGCCAACAAAATGCTCAACACTAACCTTTGGGGACTCAATGTGATTTGATATGACCATAAGCTTCCCTTTTTTGTCTTCAGACAGTAATCTCGTTTTATTCAGTCACTATTTTTTTTTTTTTTATTTTTTTTGTAAATTTTTTTTAGATTATTATTTAATGATGCTTTAATATATACTACACTAGTCTTTTTCTTTCTCTCCCCTCTAACAGGTAGTTTTCTTTTCAACTGACTCTTCCACCAGGTTGAGTATGACCGCTCCCCCCCCCCCCCCCCCTCCTTCTTTTTTTTTCTTTTCTCTCCCCCCCTCTGCATTTTCTTTCTTCTTTTTTAGTTCCTCTCCGTATTCTATCATTCTACCTACTAATTCTCCCCCCTTCCTCTACATTTTTTTGTATTCTCGATATTTTTTTTACCTTTTTCCTCGCCTCCTGGTATATCTTCCTCATACATCTCCCTTCATCCTGTTTTTTCCCTTTTTATTCCCTTTCTATCCTCATTCTCACAGTATCCCTTGTTTCTACACTTCCCTGGATTACTACCTGTCTTTTCCATCCCCCTTTTTCCACCTCGTATTTTCCACCACCTCCTTTTTTCTCCCCCACTTTACTTGTCTTTTCCCCCCTTTTCCCCCCCGTTTTTTACTTTTTTATATCATCCCATATTTTTAACACACTCACTCCCTCGTTCTCATATTTTCTTTTATCTTTTATTCATCGCGCAAGCGCGAACTTCCCCATCCCAGTTACCAATTTTTTTTTTGCACTTGCCCTCTCTAGCCGCTTTGTTTCTCGCGCTGCGCGGGGTTTTTCCTCCCCGCCCGCGCCTTTTTTAAGGCTCTCCGCTCCTTCATAGCGCGGCTTCCTCTTCACCGACCCTCTCCGACCCCGACCTACCCCAGTATCATACTCGCCTCACTATCCTTTCCCCCATCATCCCATTTCCCCTATTTACGGTACTTTTTTTTTTTAATCCTTAGCCCCCACCGCATTATACGGATCTCCCCCTACCCATAGGTAATACTTTTGGGCATTATCCCTTCTCCTACCCTTCACAATCCACTTATCATTTTATCTCTTCCTTTTTAGCCCCCTTATACCTTATTTCCTTCTATCTACTGTGCGTTTTTGCTTTTGTATCACCTTGTTTTCTCCACCACAGGGAAACTCTATGTTCCTTAACCCTACACTTTATTTACTTCCCCTTCCTTCCTTCCCTCTCCTTCCTTTTAATTTCTTTCTTTCTTTCCTCCTCAACTTTTACTCTTCCTTTTTCCTTTCCTTCTTCCTTTATCTTTCCCTTTTCATCCCTATTTCCTTTTTACCACCCTTTTTTTTCTCTCTCCCCCTTTTCATTATTTCTCTCTCATTGACATTACTGCCAAATTTTGCATACTTATTGTGTCTAATTTTCCTAGATTTTTTTTGAAAAGGCCTGCCCGGCCGAAACGTCACCATGCTCTACCTCTAATAACACTTTTTGTTCTTTTTTGAATTCTATCAGTAAAACGAAATTTTAAAAATTCCCATCCTAAGGAACAAACTGGCATATACTATTTTACTTTGTAAATAAATATAAAAAATATTTTCAAAAATTTTTCTGTGCCGGCGTTTACTTCTATTTCTTTAATATCGGTCTTTCGACCTTTTTGCCTGAGCACCCTTCCTTTTATTACCTACATGGTGTGCATGACTTATACATTTTAAAAATTATTAATATCTGGAAACTGAAAACTAAATAATACAATAAATTTTTTCAGAGCTGGGGAATGGGTTACGGGGTACCAGTTTAGGGAAATACTGACAGCGCACATTCCCTCGTCCACCTCACAAATTTGTATCTGTACAGGTAAAATGTATTAGTTGTTCTCGTTTTTGCCACAAGGATTTGCTGGCTAAACACTAGTAGAATAAGAAAGAATAGGAGGAATTTAGCAATGTATTTGCTCCAATGTTTTAGGTCAACTTATTCAAAATTTGTGACAAATCATCGAATGTTCCAAAATTGTGCAAACATTTCACTTAGATAAGTGGCCACATTTTAGAGGGAGGGGGCATCACCTTAAACGTTTAAACACATTTATTTATACTAAAGCTCATAGCAAATATAAATTTAATTTTTAGACTTCAGGACTGATCAAAACCCTTTGCTAAAATAAAAAAATTATGAATATTGTGGATCTGCCCTGATCCCATAGGTTGGGTGAATGAGGGGGGATATCTATAATTGGAGAAGGATCACCTCATTAGGGTAACACCTTCAAAGCTAAAAAAAAAAAAGGAATGTTCCTTCAAGCAGGTGAGACACCCATCACCAAGGCATTCACCTACTTACGTGTCTGGTCTGCTATCTCCATAAACAAGAGGTGGTACGACAAGACCCCCAAAGAATCCTAAATAAGCGGGGTGTTTTGTTTTTGGAACCTTCATCTGTTCAATCTCTGAATACTGGAGCGTAATTTCATTAGTTCCTAACAATTTTCCTTCTTTCGTTCCTCAAACTTGTAGTAACCACCTATTTCAATCAGTATTTATGTCATTCTACAATATGGCCCAAAGCCAACCTCTTACCTAAAGTTCTATTGTTTTTTAACTTATCACTTTATTCACAATGTCGTGTTCGACTTGAACCCCTAGACCTTCATAAGGGGAAATTTAAAGCAATTGTTCCAGAAGCCATTGTTTCATTTCCATACAAAGTAACATATCAAACACGGAAATGATCCTTCCTTATTCCTGTCTTTAGAAGGTATAATTACATAATAATTCTGCATTATATTTTTTAACTTTTCATTATTTCTAGTCCCCGGGGAATCTAGTCCCAAAGGGGGGGGTACAAATTATCTAATTTTTAATACATAGTTGATCACTTTAATGACCACCAGCTAACATTCAGAGTAACTTCTGCCACGTGTAGCATAGGCAGTAGCTGCATGGACTGGGATTCAAGAAGTTCCTGGTAGGTTTTTACAGCTATCTGGAGCCATGCTGACTGCAGTGCATCCCAAAGTGGCTGGAGAACCCAGAGAGTAGAGGAAATTATCCAGGTGGTTTTCCCAGATGCCCATCAGGGTTTAACGGGGAATCGGGGAAAATAGGCTGCACAGGAAGACTTGGTCATGCTCTTCCAACCAATGTTGGACATTTCTAGACATTCACATTGTCTTTTCTGGAAGATTCCTCTCCCTTTAAAAGGGTTGTCTCACACAAAAATTCATCTTACCCGTCTTGTTTTTTTGGTTTCATTTTAATTCAGGGGTTTACGCTCTAAAAGCTCAGTAAAAGCATCTGTAGCATAGCAACCATTGCTGGGAGCCTACACGAAATAAAAAAATTTTATCATACGAAAAAAAAGAGGCTGATGCAACCCACACAAGGGGAATATCCCAATAGGTAGGGCACTGTTAATGGGCAATATTGCAAAGTGACTTGTTTTTGCAAGATCTTTAACATAAAAAGCAATCCTTGTAGTGAGACAACCCTTTTAAGGAAGACAACTAGCATGTATGTGTGTATGTGATCTACAAGGATGAACTCATATCCAAAATAGGTGCCCTTCCCCATGAATGATTTGGTTTCCCGGAATGCCACAAAAACATTCCCCAGACCATAATGCTGCCACCACCAGCTTGTGTTCCAGCAATGGTTGCAGTGTGTTTGTTCTCTGATGTTTCCTGCCAAAGTTGCCAAAGTCCATCCATTCTATGAAGCAGAAAACTTGCTTGATCAGAGAAAACAGTCCTTTGCCTATCAGCGGATGTCCAATTCCAGTACTGCTCTAATAACTGAAGCCTTTTCTGCGGATGCAGCTTAGTTAGCAGAGGAGCAGTGACCTTCCGTTTGCTTTGGAACCCCATACAAAGTAGGTTTTGTTGAACTGTTGTTTAAGACATATGAGAGTTAGCCCCCTGGTTTATTTTGGCGGTGATCTGCCCCACTGCTGCGTGTCTGTCTCTCCTAGCACAACTTCATAGTCAACATTCATCTTTCACATAATGGCACGTGGTTTATTTGCAATGGTGCTGTTTGTCCACTCAAGATATACTTTCTCCGCAGAAGCACAAGAACAGTTCACAAACTGCACAGTTTCAGAAATACTGCTAACCTTGGTCTAAATGCCAATAATCATCCTTATTGCAATAAATCGCCCCTTTTGCCTCATAACAGTAATGAGGGATACATGTTGCAAACAGTCTGTCGCACTCCTTATATACCAACCAGGCACTGTCAATGTTGAAAGTAGGGAGTGGACATAATAATGGGGCTCAACTGTGTATATACAGTCAGTATATAGTAATATATACAGTCAGTGACAAGCAATATTATAGTACTTATATTCTTTTAGAAAGGAGACAGTATTGTAGTAGTTATATTTTTGTACATTGGGGTAAGTATTATAGTAGCTATATTTTTGTGCATAGAGACAATATTATAGCAGTTATATTCTTGTACATAGGGGTCAGTATTATAGTAATTATATTCTTGTACATAGGGGGCATTATTATAGTAATTTTCGTGTACATAGGAGGCAGTGTTATAGTAGTTATATTCTTGTATATAAGAGCAGTATCATAGTAGTTAAATTCTTATACATAGGGGGCTGTATTATAGTACATATATTCTTATACATAGGGGTCAGTATTATAGCAGCTATATTCTTGTACATAGTGGCATTCTTATAGTAGATATATTTTTGTACATAGGGGTCAGTATTATAGTAGTTATATTCTTGTACATAGGGGTCAGTATTATAGTAGTTATTTCTTTTTGATAGGTGGCACTATTATATTAGTTATATTACTTTACTTAGGGAGCTTTACATGGTTACTTTTGTGAAGGGCAGGAATGTATTAGTTATATTTTTGTACTACTATAGTGGTTTTATTTATGTACATAGGAGCAGTTTTCTAGTACACAGTATTATTGTACATATGAGAACAACTATTATGACCTTGTCTTTGGCATCAAGTATTGGAAGAGCCATATTCTGCTTGCACTGTGAAAACAAAAGTTAAATTGGCTTAAAAACTGAAGTGGTTATGAACCAGAAATGACCGAAGAGAGGTTGTCACTCATCTTTTTTTTCATTCCTGTTGACAGCTTATATCAGGTCTATTACTTGATAGGGGATTACAATTAGCAAAGAAAACCCATCTGCTCTGTCCTGAGGTATGATGGGTAAATTTTACCAAAAGTTAGTTAGTAAAAACTTTGACTATTAAGTGTCATATAATTGGTGATTGGAATTGCTCCTTAATATGGTTTTGTTTTTTTGACCATCTGTACTTGAAGAATCCTATGACAATATGCAGATCGTAAAATGTCCCCAAGCTATAACTTCTAGTCAGTAAATGTTATTTGTGAGTAAGAATAGTGGAAGGTTTTTAAATTTTCCTGCAGAACCCCTACCCATTGCTTTTTGTAGTAGATTTTTTAGGCATAAAGATGAGGGTCCTGAACACAGAATATTAACTCAGGATAACTTGTAAAATATATATGGATATATATGGATTTTTTTAACAATTTAATTTAACATTAATAAAATTTCACAGCAATGATATAATATAACTGTCATAGTATTATGTGTGATCTGTAGTTCCTGTTTAGACTGTAGCTTCATAACCAGTTTGTCCCAGGTGATATAAAAAAGATTAAATAACTGTCATGAGCCAAGGGTGTTCGCTTCGCTGCTGTCGTGTACAGGGTGACCTTGGGCATTGTGTCACCAGGGACATCTAAAAACAACTATTGTTTGAGAATATCATTAATCATGTCTTTCTTCTTGTTTTCTGACAAGTCGGAGAATTTCAATAGATTGCACTAGATTACGAATTTTAGCACACATTATATTCTGAAAAAAATGTGTACAAACATTATACTGCTAGTGTAGGAAGTAAAATGAAAAAATACATTGCTTTTACATACTACCATACATTCAGAGCTCTGAACTTCCGTTTTGATCTATAAACCTCCATCATTGCCTTATTGCTTACATTTGGTAGACATAAGGAAGGCTGGTATACTTATCAAACATGGTGACAGTTGGCAAGCGACAGGTAAGTTTGGGCCCCTTATGTGCCAGGACCCCTGACAGGTACTTTTTGTACCACTTTATATGTTTCTGCCACCAGTCCAAGAGACTGGAAGTAATGAAGGAGGGTGGGACTTGCAGAGCTTAAAGGAGTTTTCTCACCACAATGAATAGCTTTTAATAGGTAGGGAAAGGTAAATTAAAACTATTATCAAATACATTGCTGACATATGTGGCTTTTTCGAGGAGATAAAAGAGATTTTATCTCTTCTGAGTGCACACAAGTTTATCTTGTACACCGACTATCTCTCTCTTTTCTCTGTTATCTGATTACTGGAAGCTACTGGCCACCCATGGTGATGTCACTCCCTGCTGTGTGTAATCTCTAGGAACGGAGCTTTGTTTAAGATAAAGATAATTTAATTCCTTAGAGCTCTGTACTTATGTGTACTACAGATTTTGACCCTGTTTTGCTACATTTGTTTTTCCCTTCGCGCCTTCCCAGAGTCATAACTTTTTTTATTTTTCCACCTACATAGACATATGAGGGCTTTTAATTTGCGGTACAAGATGTACTTTGTATTGGTGTCATTTACTGTACCATGCAATATACGGGGAAACTGCAAAAAAATTCAAAGTATTTTAGAATGTGAAAAAAAAACCTCCTTGCACCATGTTTGCAGGTTTTTTTTTTTAATGCCGTTCCCTCTCCAGAATAAATTATGTGTTCTCTGTATTTTGCAGGTTGATATGATTCCGGCAATACCAAGCATGGAGGGTTTGCGTTATGTTATAGTACTGTAAAAAAAAATCCAAACATTTTCTATTTTTGAAATTTGCACCGTTGCGCCACTTTCTGCGACCAATAATTTTTTTCACATCCATCTATGGACCTGAGTGAGGGTGCATTTCTTGTGGCCTGAAGTGTACTTTTTATCGGTACCATTTTGGGATAGATGCAACATTTGTGATCACTTTTATTTCAGGTTTTAGAGGACATAAAATGTTTGGAATTTACACAGTGTTCAGTGTACGGAATAAATTATGTTATATTTTAATAGATCTTACTTTTTCGGACGTGGCAATACCAATTACTCCCCACTACCATCATAAAATAATGCTCCGTGATACAACACAGTGCATCACCCTCAACTAAATCCAAAATATACAAAAAGCTTTAACACAATGTGCTACGTATAAAACTACTAAATAATAGTCATACAGTTACCAAATAGTACTGCTACACAAAACCAGAATCCCACGTCTAATAGTACCAATGTCCTACTAAGACCACATATCACCAGCACATAGTGACTGAATAAAACCACCACACCATGACCTCATATCACCCTCACCTAGTGACTGAATAATACCACCACACTATGACCACATATCACCATCACATGGTGACTGAATAATACACCATACCATTACTGAATATAAGCCATTATACCACAACCAATATTACCGGCATACAGTGGCCATACAGTGCTAGATACTAGTTCTACACAGGCTCTGCAGATATATAAGCAATTACAGTAAAGTTACATTCAGGGACTTACAGAAGATGTCTCTGAAGAGTTGTTCTCTTTTTCTTCTCCATCTGTCACAGACCGCCATGGTGTCTTCTCCCGGCCACAACTCTTCACTGAGGAATTTACAAAACAATCATCTTAGATTCCTCACTTTATCAGAACTTCTCTACCAATTCCTATCTCTATACAAACTCCCCATCTATAGCGTCCCAAATGGTAATTATTACCCCCTTGTCCCCCAAACAGTAAAAGTGCCCCCAAACAGCTATGGGGCTCCCATTTGTGCACCAGGTTTTAGTCTTGTTTTGTATACCAATATAGGAAGTAGTTAAATTCCCTAAGACAGTATGTAGGTACATCCCCAAACTAGGTAGATAGTACTCAATTTGGTAGGTGTATGGCGCCCCATTAGGTAGGTAAACTTATAGGTCCCCCAATAGATAGGTAAACTTAGAGGTCCCCCAATAGGTAGGTATCTTGGTCCCCTATTAAGTAGACAGGTAGTTACATAGGCCTCCAAATAAGCAGAAATATAGATCCCTATTATGTACTTATATAGGTCCCTGTAGGTAGTTATTTGAACCCTGTAGCCAAGTAGATATCCCTTGTAGCCAAGTAGATGGCTACTGTACCCAGGTAGATGTTCCCTATAGGCAGGTAGATGCCCCCTGTAGCCAGGTAGTAGCCCTCCGTAGCCAGTAAGTTGCCCTCCTTAACCAGTAAATTGCCCCCTGTAGCAAGGTAGAAGCATCCTGTAGCCAAGTAATAAGCCCCCTGTAGCCAGATAGTGCCCCCTGTAGCCAGTAAGTTGCCCTCTTTAGCCAATAAATTGCCCACTGTAGCCAGGTAGATGTCCTCTGTAGCCAGGTAGTAGCCCTCTGTAGTCAGTAAGTTGCCCTCTTTAGCCAGTAAATTGCCCCCTGTAGCCAGGTAGTAGCCCTCTTTAGCCAGTAAATTGCCCTCTTTAGCCAGTAAATTGCCCCTGTAGCCAGAAATTAGCCCTCTTTAGCCAGTAAATTGCCCCCTGTAGCCAGTAAGTTGCCCTCTTTAGCCAGTAAATTGCCCCCTGTAGCCAGGTAGTAGCCCACTGTAGCCAGGTAGATGCCACCTGTAGCCAGTGATGCCCCCTGTAGCCAAGTAGTAGCCCCCTGTAGCCAGTAAGTTGCCCTCTTTAGCCAATAAATTGCTCCCTGTAGCCAGGTAGATATGCCCTTGTAGCCAGGTAGTATGCCCCCTGTAGGTTAGAAGTGCCCTTTAGCCATTAATTGCCCCCTTTAGGCAGGTATTATGCCCCTGTAGCCAGGTAGTAGCCCCCTGTAGCCAGGTAGTAGCCCCCCTGTAGCTAGGTAGTAGCCCTCTTTAGCCAGTAAATCGCCCCCGGTAGCCAGGTAGTAGCCTCCTGCAGCCAAGTAGTAGCCCCTGTAGCCAGGTAATATGCCCCCTCTGGCTAATATAAATACAATTTTATAAAGTACTCACCTCTCCATGGTCCCTGCAGCACGGCCAGGTCCGGGAGCTGCTGTTCCGTGTACGCCAGCACACAGCTCCCAGGATCTCTTGGGTCGGCAGAGGCTTCTGACCTAGGAGATCCAGGGTCACAGGGGGCATGGTGAAATCCATGCGCCCCCATGATGCTGATGTGTATGTACAGTGCTCACTGAGTGCTGTGCATACAGGGGAGAAGGACAGAGAGTAACGGTCCGTCCTGCCTTCTCCCTGTAGGAGCAGCTGCACTGTGTGTGTGCAGCTGATAACTCTGCCCAGCTGTTGTAAAACTGCCGTGCAGAGTCAGAGAACAATTGTCGGGCGGGCGTGGCACCCCCTCTGGAGAGCAGCGCCCTGACACCCCGGGCAATCGCCCGCCTTACCCGCCCATAGGAATGACCCTGGTGACAGCTGCAATTAGTAGCCCGCACACACAACCTGTTTAGCGATCCTGCTACAAAGCCCTTTACTGGCACTGGGACATAAGTTTATGTCCAGTGTTGTTAAGGGGTTAAAACTCATCTTTCTTTCATTTTGTCTTTATCTATGCTGCAGAATGCAATGTGGTATCCAGTATGTCAGGGAAACTATGTTAAAGTTCACCCGTCCAATTAGTCATCATCGGATTTTTTTTCACCAAGAAAAAGAATAGTCACTCTAGTCATTTCTTATTAGCTCATCCTGATGATACACCTACTTATTGTGTTTTTCCTATTGAATAAATTGATCTTTCTTTGCCTAATAAGTTTCAAATTTTACAAACGCATGAGATGTATTGAATTTTTCACCTGAACTATTTGTCGCCTAATGGGTTAAATGCAGCAACAGAATTTATACAATAATATACTGCTGCGGGGGGTCCCGCTCCTCGGCCCGCGGTCCCTAGGGCGTGCGCGCACTCGTTCTTGTAAATTTAAAGGGCCAGCGCACCGGTAATTGGCTAATTGCCGGGCGCTGCCCCTATTTATGGTTTTGGCCTACGACTCTTCCTTGCTGGATCTATGTTGCCTCGAGCCCTAGAGAAAGTGTTCTTGCTACTTATGGTACCCGACCTCTTGCTAAGTTTCTTGACTCCGAACCTCTGCCGCCTGCCCTGACCTTCCTGCCTGCCCACGACTACGGTTATCGTCTAGCAATTCTGTACCACGCTGCACCTCGGCCGCCACCGCAAGCCCGCCGTGTCAGGGGTAGCGACCTGGTAGGACTACCGCAGCAACAAGTCTATCCCGCTTTGTGGGGGGCTCTGGTGAAAACCGGGACCTACTTAGACTCCGCTCCCTGGCACGGTTGTTGTCACCGCTTGCGGGGGTCCAGAGGTACCACTAACCCGGCCGTAACAGTTAGATCCAGCCATGGATCCCTCCAAGGTGCCCCTGCCAAGTCTTGCGGATCTTACGACCATTGTTGCCCAACAGTCGCAGCAGATCGCGCAACAAGCACAGCAATTGGGTCAGCTGTTCCGCCATGATGCGTCAACTCCGGGCTTTCCCAGCAGCACAACCTCCCTCTTCGCCGGTGATTCCAACACCCCCGGCCGTCCCGCTGGCAACCGTGGGCCCGAAGCTTCACCTTCCATTACCTTCCAAGTTCGACGGGGACTCAAAGCTTTGCAGAGGGTTTATCACGCAGTGCTCCATGCACGTGGAGCTGATGGCTGACCAGTTCCCCACGGAAAGGTCAAAAGTAGTGTTCGTGGTGAGCCTGCTATTCGGAAAAGTCCTGGCCTGGGCGACACCCCTTTGGGACCGGACTGACCCTCTGACTGCCAAGCCTACAGGTGTTCCTCACTGAATTCCGCAGCGTTTTCGAGGAGCCGCGCGAGCGTCTTCTGCGGAACGGCACTTTTTGAACCTATTCAGGGGACTCCCCCGTAGGAGTCTATGCGGTCCAATTCCGCACCCTAGCCTCCGAGCTGTCGTGGAATGACGCCGCTCTCTGCGCCACATTCAAGAAAAGCCTGTCGAGCAGAGTAAAGGACGCACTTGCAGCTAGAGATCTTCCATCTTCATTGAGCGAACTCGCATTGACGTGCGTTTCACGGAGAGGCAGCAGGAGCTCCGCCAGGAGCGTGATTCGGCACAACCTCGCCGTTTACCTCGCCTGGCTCCTGTGTTCCAGAGATCTCTGCTGCCCCCTCCACAGGTTTCCACCGAAGAACCCATGCAGGTGGACCGGGCTCACTTGTCGGAGTTAGAGCTGTCCCGCCACTGGATGCAGAATCTTTGCCTCTACTGCGCCAGTCCGGACCATTTCCGTAGGAGCTGTCCGCAGAGTCCTCAGGTGCATCCTAGGTGCCGTAGGAGAGGCGTCCCTAGGTGCTCAGTCTTCCTCTCCACGACTGATGTTGCCAGTGGAGGTAACGACGGATGCTGGTCTATCTCTTTGGGTTCCTGCCTTTCTGGACCAGCTCTGCCGGGAGCTTCATTCATGCCTCCTTGGTGTCACGTTATCGCTTGCCAGTGATCCGCCTGGAGAAGCCCTTGCTTATCTCTTCCATCAGTGGAGAGCTTCTTAGCGAATCCATTCAGTTCATAACCCGGCCAGTGACCCTCCGTGTGGGGGTCTTACACAAGGAAAAGATTTCTTTTCACGTCCTGCCTCGCACTTCCTCGGCTATTCTATTGCGGCTACCCTGGCTGCAACGTCACGCCCCTACGCTTGATTGGAAGACAGGCGAAGTCCTGCATTGGCGATCGGAGTGCCAGGACCTCTGTTTGGTGAAACCCACGCCCGGTGTCCATCTCTCCCCCCCAGTCACCCGTCAAGCCTCTGCCAGGTCTGCCAGCAGAGAAACCAGGTTTTTGGGAGATGTATTCTGGGAGAAACAGGCTGAGAGGCTCCCCGGGCCCCATCAGCCGTATGACTGTCCATAGACTCCTCCCCGGAACCAGTCCCCCACGGGTTGGGTCTACCCGCTGTCCGTGCACGAGACTCAGCCATGTAGGCCTAAATTCAGGAGAATTTACTGAAAGCTTCATCAGCAAATCTCCTCTTCCAGCCGGTGCTGGGTTCTTCCTTGTCCAGAAAAAAGAGGTCTCTTCGTCCGTGTATTGATTACAGAGGGCTAAACAAGATCACGGTGAAAAATCGCTACCTCTGATCTCTGAGCTCTTTGATCGTCTCCGGGGAGCCAAGGTGTTTACCAAATTGGATCTACGTGGGGCCTATAACCTCATCAGAATTCGAGAGCGGGACGAGTGGAAAAGGGCCTTCAATACGCTGACGGCATTTTGAGTATCTCGTGATGCCCTTTGGCTATGCAACGCCCCAGCCGTATTTTAAGGAGTTCGTCAATGACGTCTTCAGGGACTTGCTGTACAAACCTGCGTCATAGTATATCTGGGCGAATCCTGTTTTTTTCCCCTGACATACAGACTCATCGGTACAAAACGCCAGGTTCTGCGACGTTGCGGAAAAATCGACTGTATGCCAAGCTGGAGAAGTGTCGGTTCCACCAGGCCAGGGCCCTTTCCCTTTTTTTTTGGGTACATAGTCTCCAATCGAGGTCTGCAGATGGACCCAGCTAAACTCTCTGCGATCCAGCAGTTGCCACAACCTGTCGATCTTCGGGCGATACAACGCTTCCTGGGGTTCGCCAATTACTACCAGAAATTCATTCCCCATTTCTCTACGTGGTGGCTCCTATCGGGCTCTCACTCGAAAGAACGCTAATCTGAAATTTTGGCCTCCGGCTGCTGAGGAAGCATTCTCCCAACTGAAGACAGCTTTTTCCTCAGCACCTATCCTGGTCCGTCTGGATCTGGAGAGACCCTTCAGCCTAGAGGTGGATGCTTCTTCCGTGGGAGCAGGGGCAGTCCTGACCCAGAAGGGCCCTAAAGGCAAAACTGTCACATGCGGGTTTTTTTCTAAGACTTTCTCACCTGCAGAACGAAATTATGCCATTGGAGATCGGGAGCTGTTGGCCATAAAATTGGCCCTGGAGGAATGGCAACATCTGCTGTAGGGAGCTCGACACCCATTTGACGCCTTCACAGACCATAAGAACCTTTCCCGTTTCCTCCAGACGGCCCCGCATTTAAAAACCTCGCCAGGCCAGGTGGTCTCCTTTTTCTCACATTTGATTTTAAGATCACTTCCGACGGCCGAAAAAATGTCAAGGCGGACGCCCCTCCTGTGCTTCTGACATTGCGGAGAAGAACCAGTGTCTCAGCACATCATTGGCCCTGAACGGTTGGTTCATGTGGCTCCTGTGGATCTCCGTAGCGTTCCTCCGGGCAAAAATTATGTACGTCCCGCACTCAGGAGGAAGATTCTGGGGGTTGGGGGCATAGTTCTCTTCTGGCCGGCCACCCCGGAATACGGAAGTCCTCGCCTTATCTCGCGGGCACTACTGGGGGCCAACTCTGCTCCAGGATGTCAAGGTCTTCGTTTCTTTCCCGCGCCACATGTGCCCGGAACAAGGTCCCACTCCATAGGCCCGCGGGTCTCTTAGTCCCTCTGCCTGCTCCGGAGTCTCCATGGACACCCATAGGCATGGACTTCATCATGGACCTTCCTTCTTCCTCTGGAAACTTGATCATCTGGGTGGTCACTGACCGATTCTCGAAAATGTCCCACTTTGTGCCGCTTCCTGGTCTCCCTTCTGCTCCCCAATTGGCTGTTCATTTCTTCCATCACATTTTTCGCCTGCATGGGTTACCCTCCCACATCGTCTCCGATCGAGGCGTTCAATTTGTCTCCAAGTTTTGGTGTGCCCTATGTTCTCGCTTGCAAATCAAGTTAGACTTCTCATCCGCGTACCATCCCGAGACAAATGGACAGGTGGAGAGGGTGAATCAGATCTTGGGGGAATATCTACGGCACTTTGTGTCCGGACGCCAGGACAACTGGTCCGAGCTGCTTCCATGGGCTGAGTTCTCATATAACCATCGGGACTCCGACCATTCTTTGTGGTCTATGGTCGTCATCCATGCCCTCCTCTCCCCTTGGCTTCGGCCTCCGAGGTTCCCGCCGTGGACAACCAGGTTCGGGATATCGGGGTCATTTGGCGGGAGACCCGACATGCCTTTCCAAAGGGTTCAGCCCGCATGAAGACCCAAGCTTGACAAGAGGAGGAGATCTTCTCCAACGTTCCTCCCAGGGATAAAGTATGGCTCTCTTCAAATATATAAGCCCAAGGGTCCCATTATAAGTTGGGTCCGCGGTTTTCTGGGACCTTTCAGAGTACTTCGGCAACTGAACCCGGTGTTCTACAAGCTCTGCTTACCTCCACCCCTCCGGGTCCTAACGCCTTTCACGTTTCCTCCTAAAGCCCTGGTCCTGAACCGGTTCTCTCAGAGGAGCGCTGCTCAATCTCCGGTAGTAGAGTCCCCTGATGTTTTTTTAAGTGAAGGACATCTTTGGCCCAAGAAGACCATCAGGAGTAAGATTCTTTTCTTGTAGATTGGAAGGGCTTCGGCCCCGAGGGGAAAGGGCCTGGGAACCGGAGTCCAAGATCTTGAACCAAGATCTGATTCGTAAGGTCCTTCAGCCTACGCAGAGGGGGAGACCGAAAGGGGGGGTACTTTAGCGGGTGGTCCCGCTCCTCGGGGCCCAAGCCGCGGGCGCACCTTGGGTGCTCCCCCGGGGCTGCAGGTCGGTGTCGCCGCTGGCCCCGGGACGAGCTATGGGACCACTCGCTCTGGAAACTCACCTGACCGAGTTCCTGGCACATCCGCACCCTCTGCTGGCTGAGGCGCGTGCGCCCGCTCCCTAGGGCGCGCGGGCGCTCGTTCTTGTAAATTTAAAGGGCCAGCGCACCGGTAATTGGCTAATTGCCGGGCGCTGCCCCTATTTATGGTTTCGGTCCACTACTCTTCGTTGCTGGATCTATATTGCCCGAGCCCTAAGGGGAAAACGTTCTTCAAGTGTCTTATTGCCTGCCGTGGGACCCGACCTCTTGCTATGTTTCTTGACTCCGAACCTCTGCCGCCTGCCCTGACCTTCCTGCCTGCCCACAACTACAGTTATCGTCTAGCGATTCTGTATCATGCTGCACCTTGGCAGCCACCGCAAGCCCGCCGTGTCAGGGGTAGCAACCTGGTAGGACTCCTGCCGCAGCAAGTCCATCCCACTTTGCGGCGGGCTCTGGTGAAAACCGGGACCTACTTAGGCTCCGCTCCTGGCGCGGTTGTTGCCACCGCTTGCGGTGGTCCAGAGGGTCCACTAACTCGGCCGTTACATATACACTGCAGTCACGTATTTTGTTGTCTCTTACATACATCATATTCCCCTTTATCAATTGCTCAGTTGCTATCCTGTTAAACAGCTCGCTGACTTTGTTGTTCCTATACTCAGAATGAAGCATAGGTCAGCGTGTCAGATTTTAAATCTCATTGTAACATTTTTATTCTTCATTTATTCTTATTGTTTGTTCACTACTCTGTTTGGTATTAATTAGAGTTAGCGAAATTCGTTTGGATGTTATGACATTTGTTCATTTAATATGGTTTTTAATCTTTTTATTTTTTATGATTGGCATGCTGTTACTTGAAGTGCACCGAATATACAGTTGATTTTCTTATCTTTGTAACTTTATAAGTTTCACTTACACAGGTTATATTATTCAATTAACATGTTTCTCATTATGCTAATTTCCTCTAATGTTAACTGAAAGGCTTAAATAGTTTCTCTTTGCTCTGTTGTTTGGTATTGCCTGATGAATTGAACTCAGGTTTATAGCATTGCGAAAAACGCATTGCTTCAAATCTCGTAAAACTTAGGGCCACATGTATGAAAACTGTCTAGGACTAAAATTCACTTGCCGATAGCAACCAATCAGAGCGCCCCTTACATTTTTCCAGAGCACTATATGAAATGAAAGGGGCTCTCTCACTGGTTGCTATGGGCAACAAAGTGAATTTTAGACCTAGACAGTTTTCATACATGTGGCCCTAAGTTTTTACTGTTTTGTGCTAGTAAACTTTTTAGTTTATAATAAAAGTCATAAATAAGAATTTATTGTAGTATCCTTTTATTTTGTAATTTCATTTTTTTCACACACTTTTTAATTGATATCAGCCTATACATTGTGGAGTAACACCCTTTTTTTCTCTTTGATGAATCTCTCCTCTTGCTGCCTTCGCTAACATTGGTGGATGATTTTGTGGATTGGCTTCTCCTCTATTGGGACCTTAACCAGACATACAGTATTTCAGATCATTGTATCTTACAAGCATGTATTTGAGTTGTACCACAATATGTACAACCAATATAGGTGAGCATATTTTGTTTCTACATAGTATATATTGCTCCCTAATTACAACACAAAGAATGTGCCCTGGTTTGTCTTTTCCCCTTCCCCTCTTCTATTTATTTCAAGCACAGTGTGATTAAGGATTCAGTTTTTGTGAAAGTGGGGCATGAGTAGCTGTCTGTGAGAGAATCAGTCTAATTAAAGGAGAGGGAGCAAAAGCAACTACCTATGTGAGGGTGGCATGAGCAGCAACCCATGCGTAAGAGAGGGTATGTTAGAAAGGGGGCATGAGCAACAGTCCATATGTGAGAGAAGAGGTCCATCAGCATTCAGCAGCGATCTATATAAAAGATGATGGCCATGAGCAGCAGTCTGCATGAAAGAGGACAGCCATGAGCAGCAGTGTATGTGAGAGAGGGATCATAAACAGCAATCTATGTGAGAAAGGTGGCCATAAGAGCACTCAATATGAGGGAGCAGGGCCATAAGCAAGTCTATATAAGTGGGGGTAATGAGCAACATTCTATATGTGAGCATGGGTCATGTCAGGTCTGTGGTCAAGAGAGCCTTGAGCAGCAGTCTGTGAGAGAGGGGGGCATAAACAGCAGTCTGTGTGGGAGAGAGGGCTACAGTGAACTACAGTTTATGTAAGACATGTAAGAAACAATGTGCAGCCGTCTATGTGAAACTGCCATAAGCATCAGTCAACGTATGAGAAGGTAGAGATATGAGCAGCAGTCACGTGTGAGAGAGAAGGACTATGAGAAGCAGACTGTATGAGAGAGAGGAGGGAATTGGAAGCTATAATTGTTAGAGACATACCATGAGCAGCAAGCTATGTGAGATAGTGGGTGATGAGCAGCAGTTTATGTATAAGAGGGAGGCTATGAACAGCATTCTATTGAAAGAGGGGTGGGTAGTGGCTAAAGATGGGCAAAGTTCTCAAAAATTCGATTCGGTGACTTCGACGAATTTCACGACAAAATTTGTTTTGGTCCGAATTGCTTTGGGATGAACGTGTTAAACAACAACTATTTCCAGGATGCACAGAACCTGCAGGGTGCTGTAGAACGTTGTGCCATGTTTAAATATGCAGAGGGAGCTTGGTTTGGTCTTCATACAATGTTGTGTTTTAGTATGACACGCAGATGACTGCCGCCGCTCTTAGAATCGCTTCACTATAAAATTCCCTGGGCACTTAAGAGGGCAAAACTAACCAAAAAACTCAAGCGGGAATGTAGCCTGATAAAGTCATGGCAGCGAGAGCTGGAAAAAAACAAGCTGAGAGCTCAGGTGGCAACATTAGTGACAGAGTGTGGAGGTGATGGCGGCAGCCACAGCAGCATGAGGTCAGAGAGTGGCACAATGACATTCTGGAGGTGGCAAAAACAGGAGTAGGCCACAGAGAGGCACAATGACACAGTGTGTAGGTTACTGCAGCAGCCACAGCAGCAGGATGAGGTCAGACAGTGGCACAATGACATTCTGGAGGTGGCAAAACAGTAGTAGGCCACAGAGTGGCACAATGACAGAGGTTGGAGGTGACGGCATCAGCAGCATGAGGTCAGGCAGTGGCACAATGACACAGTGTGGAGGGCACGGCAGCAGCCACAGCAGCAGCATGAGGTCAGACAGTGGCACAATGACATTGTGGAGGTGGCAAAACAGTAGTAGGCCACAGAGTGGCACAATGACAGAGAGCGGAGGTGAGGGCAGCAGCAGCATGAGGTCAGAGAGTAGCACAATGACACAGTGTGGAGGGCACGGCAGCAGCTACAGCATCAGCATCAGCATGAGGTCAGACAGTGGCACAATGACTGAGTGTGTAGGTCACGGCAACAGCCACAGCAGCAGCATGAGGTCAGACAGTGGCACAATGATAGAGTGTGGAGGTCACGGCAGCAGCCACAACAGCAGCATGAGGTCAGGCAGTGGCACAATGACATTCTGGAGGTGCAAAAACAGGAGTAGGCCACAAGGTGGCACATGTGACACAGTGTGGAGGCACGGCAGCAGCCACAGCAGCAGCAGCATGAGGTCATAGAGTGGCACAATGACAGAGTGTGGAGGTGGGTGGCAATACCAGTCTCTGGTAAAGATGGTTGGTGGCAGATGGAGAAACTGTCAGCAGATGTGTGGCATCAGGCGGCTGGCAGCATCAAAATAGTGGCTGAGGCAGGTAGTTTAAACCCAGACTCATTTCTCACAGTTTAGGGTGAGGCATCATGGCTGATGTAGTCTGATCGCCTAAGGCATTGGTGTGTGGAAATCCTGGCCGATCCACGCCTGACTCATCTTGACAAAGGTCAGTCGCTCCACATTCCGTGGACAAGCGGGTTCTCCTTGGGGGTAACGATGGCCCCCGCCGCACTGAACACCCGCTCTGATGCCACACTACTGGCTGGGCAGGACAGCTTCTCCACTGCAAACTCGGCAAGTTGCGGCCACACATCCAGTTTGGCTGCCCAGTAGTCCAGCGGATCGTCTAACTAGGGTGGCAGAGTGCTGTCCAAATAGGCCACCACCTGTTGGTTCAGAGTCTGCTCCAGGTCCTGCTGCTGCTGCTGCTGGCGACTGCCCTCCTCACTAAGCGGGTGAAGGAAGCTGCTCATCAGTCACTCCAGACTTAGGTTGCTGCTGATGGAGCTGGTACTGCTCCTACCCCCACACCTTCCCCCAGCAGCCGCGGCAGTAGTACGTGAGCGCTGAAGAACCCCTCGGTCAGACCGGTCAGAGGAGGGATGATGCCGCACATAGGCAGCGGCCAACTGACTACCGAGGATATCCCTATAGTATTTAAGTTTGTCCTTCTTCTCAGCAGCTGGGAAAAAGGCTCCCATTTTGGACCGGTAGCGAGGGTCCAATAGGGTGGAGAGCCAGAAGTCATCCCTCTGCCGGATGGTGAACTATTCGGCTGTCACTAGCCAGGCAAATCAGTATGCTGCGGACCATCTGCACAAGTGACTCTGAGGGGCTCCCTGCCTCCATCTCCACTGTATACTGCCACAGTGCTTTGGGGTCATCTGCCTCATCTTCCTCATCTCCATCTACCTCCTCCAGCTGCTCCTGCTCCTCCTCTCTTGTCACCTGGGTAGAAAATCCAGACAATGCTTCTGCTCCAATGTCCTCCTCCTCCAGTTCAGTCCCCAACGGACTCATGTGGCCGCGAGATGTAGTCACCATGTCTCCAGTCCCCTGCCCAGACAGATTTTTCATCATCTGTTCCAGGACATGAAGCAGTGGAATGACGTTATTCATCCTGTAGTGCTGGCGACTGACAAATAACGTCACCTCCTCGAATGGCCTCAACAAACGGCAGGTGACACACATGAATAGATGAAGTGCATGCACAGTTTCCTGGCCATTTTCAGAATCTTCTGAAGATCGGTGGAAGACTTCAGGAACCTTTTCACAACCAGATTGAAAACGTGCGCCATGCGGGGCGCATGGACCATCCCTCCTCGGTGCAGCGCGGACACCATGTTACTCCCATTGTCCGTCACCATGGTTCCGATTTTCAGTTGGTGTGGAGAAGGCCACACATCGATTTCTTGCTGCATGACGCAGAGCAGTTCCTCCCCTGTGTGACTTCGTTCGCCGAGGCAAGCCAGGTGTAGAACTGCGTGACACCGCTGTGCCCTACACATGGGGTATGATGGAGCAGTACTTGTGGAGGCTGAGATGATGTTGGTGGTGGAGGAGGAGGAGGTGGACATTGGCGCAGGAGCCGCAGTTTGACAACTTGGAGGAGAAAGCGGCGTCTCCTGTCCAAGTTGTTGGTGTGCCTGGGCAGGAAGCACATTCACCCAGTGGGCCGTAAAGGACATGTACAGGCCCAGACCGTAGTTACAGCTCCAGACGTCTGCACTGCCGTGCACCTTGGAACAAACCGATAAGCTCAAGGACTGGCCCACCTTCTGTTCTACATATTTATGAAGTGCTGGTACTGCTTTTTTGGAAAAGAAATTACGGCTTGGAACTCTCCATCTCGGTTCGGCACAAGCCATTAGTTCTCTGAATGGTGCAGAGTCCACCATTTGGAAAGGGAGGGACTGCAGTACCAACACCTTGGACTGGAGAATGGTCAGCTTCTGCACCTTAGGATGGTTGGACGCATACTGTTGTCTCTTTGCAATCGCCTCGCTGAACGACTGCTGGCACCATGAGTAGCGAGGAGCAGGAGCATCTGGACCGGGAGATGATGGCAAAGAGAAACAGCTCCCTTCTGCAGAGGTGGTGGAGCCTTGACTGGTTGCAATGGCATGCGTGCCAATGGCCGCTGCTGCTGCTGTTGCTGCGGCGGCAAGATGGACCACCACATCTGAGCAACGTTTCTCCCAGGCCACCGGATGGTGACTCTGCATGTGTTGACACAGGGCCGTGGTTCCAACATTAGCTCCCTGGCCACGCTTCACTTTCTGCCCACAGATTCTACATATACCCATATTCGGCCCTCCGGTATCTTAGCAAAGAACTGCCACACCGCCGAGTATTGATTTTACAGCCAACGCTGCGCACTGAGTGACTACTACCCCCGCTGCCTCGCTGAGCCCCTGTGCCGCTACTTTCTTGGACCTGCGAAGCGGGTTTTCTACCCCGTGGCCGCTTGGCTCCCGACTTCACACTGCTGCTACCCTGCTGACTCACGGCCACACAACCCACTTGCTGGCTGCGCCGCTGCCTGACGTGCAAGCTGACGCCCTCTTCTCCTGACGATGATGAAGCCCTTGCTTCACCCGGCTCCCAAGTGTGGTCGGCTACATCATCATCTATTTGTGTTTCATCGTCACTGCTGTCCTCATCACTGGTCTTGGTATGCAGAGGCTGACCCCTCACAACATGACCTCCCATGCCACTCTCCACATCTATACTTTGCCGCCTACTGCAAGAAGCAGGGGATATTGGCCCCATTTCTTCACTGCCAAGTAGCTGCTGACTGCCCTCCTCAAATTGTTCATCCTCGCTATATAGTGGCGCTGAGCCCAGACCACATAGTAGATCTCTGGCTGAGGGAACTGGATGGGACAGAGGCGGGTTGAGGACAGGTGAGGGCCGCTGACCCGCTCCCGGGCCATGCCAACTAAGGGTTGTGTCTGACGATCCCACCGACTCTTGGCTGGGGTTGTCAGATGTCATCTGGGAGGAAGTGGATGACCTAGTCAACCAATCAAGAACCCTTTGGTTGCTGGTCAACACACGGCCGCTAGAGGACAGCGGCAGTTGTGGCCTCACGAGTGACCCTGCTGCGACGTCCCCTTGCTGTGCTGTGACCTGGGCCTGCTCCAGGAAGGTTTGTGCCATGACACTCCAGGGGGAAGACCGCAACCTCTCTTTTTGACATACTGTTTGTTTAAAAGTACAGACCTGTTTAAAGATACTGTATATAATAAATACACACCCCGTATTTGACTCCAAAAGAAACCCCTAACAAGCTTGGGGAACACTTGGGTATAAATTTGCCTCCACAAAAAGGCCCGGAAAAATTATTGTATGTGCCATTTAAAAACACTGGATTTTACTGAATATAAAAGCCAAAGGGGGGGCTGGCCTGGACGCTGAACAGACCAACTGCTTCACATCAGTCCTCTGAACCTCTGAAATCTATCACCATCCGGGGATTTTATAGCTCTTTTGAGCTCTCTCAAACCAACGAGCTTATTGAAGCAGCATCGTACTTCAGAACAGGCTTTTTTACAAAAAGAAACCCTTGGGCCCCCGGGCTAAGATCTGTTGCTGGGCTTCCCCCGGCCCCCGCGCGGCCCGCCGGGGTCTCCCGGGTGCCTGCCTCCGGAGGGCACCATCAGAGTGATATTGGCGACGTTCCTCCAAAAATCTCCCCTCCCTCATCCCCTGGGGCGGGGGTTCTATAGCGAGAAAAAACCTTCTCCAACCGGACAAAAGGATCAGCCTTGGGGGGCTCCGATGAATCGGGCCGGCCCCAATTTGGGGGAGTTTTGTACGGGCGCCCCGGGATTTTAAATCTAAACAAAACAGGATTAAATTCCGCGGGTCTCCACCCCCTTCCGGACTTACCAGGGTTCCGGAACCCCTCACTCCCGGCTGCTCCTGCCTTCTCTGGGCATTGAAAAGATGAACGGCATAAAAAAAGCTGGGGGAGAAGCGGTGGACGGATCCCCGTGACAGACTGCAGGGGTGGAGACGGTCTATCAGCTTCAGCTTTGCCGGTACCGATCCCCCCATCTCCTTGAGCCGCCCCGACAACTGGAAGGGCCTGCCGAGCCCGCCGTTTTTCCCGCTCCCCCAGCAAAAACCGCCCGAGCCACGGGGGTTGGAGGAAAATTCCCCCATTACTACTTTCCCCAAGTTTCCCAGTTAAGGGAGGCCAACCCCGATCAGATTTCCTACTTCTACCAGGGACGGGCCAGCAACCATAATCCCCCCGGACGGCTAGGGTTTTTTTGGGCGGGCCTTGAAGAGGTCCTGAGCGCCTCTTAGCCCCCCCCAGCGGCCCTTCAACAAACAGATCAAGGGCGCCCAGGGGGCAACGGCGAAAGGGCTGCAATTTGCAACCCCACGTTAAAAGCAGCCACAGGGGCCCCAGTATTTAAATATGATCGGGGGGCTCTCAGATACAGGGGTGCAATACTTATTGTTACCCCTGCCGCCGACACTCAATTTGTGGCGGGCATCCAACAATTGGCGGGCCCCTTGATGGGTGGGGGGGCGCCATCTTGACCCCCTTATTGCAGGCTCAGGAACACTTCTTTGGGGGGTAGGGGAAAAACACCCCGGTGTACCAAGGGGAAAGAGACAAAACCTGCCCCCCCAAATGGTTAAAAAATTTTGCTAAGCATACACCATCCCCAAAAAAGCTACAGCTCACTGGAAGCAAGAAACCCTCCCCCCTAACCCACAGTCTCCCCTCCCCAAGAAGATAAAGAAAGCCCCATTTGTCTACAAAGCGGTACCTAAAAGCCAAGAATATCCAAATTTACCCACCATCCGGTGTTCCCGGGAATAAGATCAGACCGTCTATCTGTCACAGGAAAAAACTCCTGCGTTTTTCAAGTTTACGCGAAAAACCCTTCCCTTCTACTCTGATTCCCACCGGGTTTTTAAAATATATGTTATAGGGTTATCTTTTTTATATTAAAAAAATTGCAGGAAATCGTACCCCTTTTTCTTTTTTTTGGGTCGGGGTTTGGTCCTAGTTGGTTTGGGGATGCGGATCCCGGGGGGGTCACAAATTGACCGGGGACTTCCGGGGGTTTCCCCACCTCTTGCCCTGGGCCCGTTACCTACCCCTATGGACCCAAAGTCGGGGTTTTCCTTGCAGACCTGTCTTACTCAACTGATAGGTTAAAATAGGGATTAAATTGCTTTTATGTGATAACAAACGCTACTGTATAACTCTGTATATATGGGGGCAAAACCCAGTATCTTAAGCTGTTTTTGATATTACTGTATTTACAGGGAGGAAATCTCTACTAATTCCCCAAAAGGGTTTCCCAGTTATTTACACTCCCTATCAACCCATAGAGTTGAAACTTTAAACAATAAAAACCAACGCTCTGTGTAGGGAAACTTTCAGAGTAGGGGTCCCGTACTCCCTCATAAGGGCCCTCTGTAGGGAAAAACCTTCTTGCAGCTGTCAACAGCCATTTTAACATTGTACATTGTAAAGTAAATTTAACCAACACACCAGATAAAACCCTCAATACTGTCACCTATACATACTGTTATTTAAAAATTTGGGAATAGGTGAAGCATCTATATCTAGACATCTTTGATGATAGGGGGGTCCAGGGGCCCCCAGTACCCATAGCTATTGTACCTATACCTTTGATAAGTGAAAAGCTAACTCCATCTAGTGGCATTGACCAGTATTACAATCCCCTTTTTCTATCATACCATAACCGAGTTGTACTTTTTGGGGTCAAGTGAAAATCCTTCCACATTTAATAAATAAACCCGCCCTTTTGGGGTCCAAGTTCATGTACTTTCCTTTAAACCCCGCATTGTCTTAAAATTTTAAAAAAACATGCCCTCGGGTTGCAACGCCCTACTTTATGTCTAACGACCAGTTGATCACTCCCTTTGGGAATTTGATCGGCCGCTCTCTTCCTAGTTTTCTCAACAATCCACAAAAACTAATATTTTTTTCACCCAAAGGGACCTCTAAAAAACAAAAAGAGAAAGGCAAATCCCTGAGTCTAACAACTTTCTTCTCTCAAAAAAACCCGAGAGGTGGCTTGGGGGTGGAGGGGGTGGTGACTAGACAGTCTCTGGCAAGGACCAATCCGACAGAGTCTTTCCGCTCGAAACCTCTTGCTCCTCTCCTAGTCCTCCGGGTCAGAACGCCCTTTTTAATTCAACCGACTCTACTAAAACTTCCCCCTCACTTAAAAAGGAACATTCTAGACTAGCCTCCACTAGCACTCTGTAACACCGAATCACTGCCTTCCATCCCCCCTCCGAACCCCCTTTGAAATTTCGCCGTTAAGCAAAAAGCGAAAATTCAGATGTCCCACCTAAGCCCGGCTACCCCATGTCCCATCAGAAGCCTCACTACCACATCCCATGATGTACTGATTCATTCCAAGTTAGGTCAAGAAAAGACCCCCCCCCATAAAGAAATGATGTAGCCCTCCCCCAATTCCATACAAGAATCTTTCAAACCTCTATCACACCTTGAAAGCCAAAGTGTGAGTTAGGAATAGAGTCAACCACGTAGAAACCAAAATGGAAGAATTTTCACAAGCTCACAACAACTTGGTGGACGCTCACAATAGTGTTGAGGAAGACCTGGAGAAAATGAAATTGAAGCTGGCTGATTTAGAGGACAGGAGCAGAAGGAACAACCTTAAGTTCAGAGGAATTCCGGATTCGGTTCCAAACTCGGACCTCCAACAATATCTTCAAAATCTGATTAAAGTTCTCCTCCCAAACTGATCTAAGCATGATCTCATTATTGATAGGGCCCATCGGTTACCTAAACCCAGATCAATTCCAGATGCGGTTCCTAGCGACGTTCTGGCTAGAATCCACTTTTACTATACAAAAGATCGCATCCTACAAGCAACCAGACAGCTCAGCCAACTCCCAACTCCATACTCCTCAATCAAGATCTTCGCCGACCTTTCACAACAGACTCTGACCGCAAGAAAAAGATTCGCTCCAATTACAGCAGCCCTTCGCACCAAAAGCATTCCATATCGCTGGGGATTCCCGACGAAATTAATAATAAGAAGGGAAGGTCAAACCCATATCCTTGCATCCCCTGAGGAAGGAAAAAAGCTGCTCTCCAAGTGGAACCTGCCGCTGTTGGAAACCACCTCAATGCCAGCTGTCCCGTCCGTCTCTAAGATTCCCAGGGAGAGGTCCACAGTGGGTACATGATTTGAAACTTTTCTGTTAGTAGATACCCAAGCCCGCATGGGGCAATGATACCTTAAGTAATTGAGATCCCTTTTCTGTAGTTCCGATCTCAATGTCCGTTTTAGGCAAATCCGCCGCCCCCGGTATTTGCGCAGTCTTCAACTGCCTACTTATGGATTTTGTATATGTATTTCAGTTTATACTCCCTTTTCCTCCCCTTCCCACACTTTCCCCTGGTCGCATCGGCGTATCTTTACGACATTCTCTAACTCCCCATCGCTCTCATCAATTTATTGTCTGTACTAAGATCTTAAACTTACTTATTCCCAAAATATGGCGTTAAAAATTGCATCTATGAATGTTAGAGGACTTAATAGTCCATTTAAGAGGTCCATGCTATGGAAAGAGGTCTCTAAACTCCATTCAGATGTTTTGTGTATCCAAGAAACACACCTTCTCTTTTCCGATACACACAGACTCCGAAATAAACAATTCCCCCATATTATTTTTTCATGTATGGATAAAAAAAAGGCTGGCGTGGCTATTGCAATTAAAGAGACAGTTGCTTTTCATCTAATCTCCCAAACCATTGACCCCGGGGGCAGATATATAATTCTGGTTTGTGAATTGAACAATGTAAAGTACACAATTACCAATATATACGCCCCCAACTCCAATCAGCTCAGATTTATTAATAAAACGATTAAGAAAGCAAAAAAGATCTCCCAAGGCAAGGCTATTTTTTGTGGAGATTTCAATCTGGTCTCTGACCCCTTGGTGGACTCTACTTTGCGGCCCTCGTCCGGCCGCAGGGGAGTGTCTTCTTGGATAAGACAATCTTCCCTCTATGACGTATGGCGCTGCATCCATGCTTCGGAAAAAGATTACACTTATTACTCGGCCAGGCATCAAACTTACTCTAGAATAGATATGTTCCTGGTGGATGGATGGACCCTGCAGACTATAGAGAAATGTGAAATCGGTATAATATCGTGGTCGGACCACGCGACGATCACGATGTCTATCAAAACAGGACCATCGGGCCCCACCCCTTTCTCATGGCGCAATAACACCAGAGTATTCTCTGACCCTACCCTCCAAAAAGAGATTTTAAAACAACTTACTCAATATTTTTCTTTAAATCAACACTCAAGCTCCAACCCATTCACATTATGGAACGCGCATAAAGCATTTATAAGAGGCATTCTAATACAAATTTCATCTAAACTTAAAAAGCAAAGATCCAGACAATGGGAAGAATTAGCGAGCGCCTTGAGCACATTAGAAACCCAGCAAAAACAAAACCCTTCTCACAAAACCCATCTAGAGTCTTTATACAGGCCAGACAAGCCTCTGAGGGAACATGCTACTTAATAAACTTTGATATACCTAACTAAAAAAAATAAAATTAACCTATTTAATCCACTAAACAACCCTCCAGGTTAATGGCAAATAGAGTAGCTCTGCTACGGAACAAATCCACTCTTCCTTACCTGATGTCCGCGGACAAATCTTATAAAATAATGCACCCACAGGCTATAGCTGACGCCTTCAGCGACTTTTATACCAAACTCTACAACCTAAAAGACGACTCATCTCTACAACCCCCGCAGACTGAAGATATCCAAGCATTTTATCCTCTCTTAAGCTCCCTTCTTTATCCTTGGACATGATTAATAAGCTCAATTCCCCATTTACACTGACAGAAGTGGCGCATACCATACGATCTCTTCCGAGGGGAAAGGCACCAGGCCCGGATGGATTCTCCAACGAATATTTACAAACATTCTCCCTACTCTTAAACCCACACCTAGTCGACATATGCAACTCTGCTATGGCGACAGGCAACTTACGCCCCGGAAATGCTACAAGCCACCATAATTACGATCCCAAAACCGGGGAAGGTGCCTGATTCACCAGCTAACTTCCGCCCTATCTCGCTACTCAATTCAGACACTAAGGTGTTAGCGAAACTGATAGCAAACCGTTTAGTAGATATTTTGCCGTCTCTGATTGCCGCAGATCAGGTGGGGTTTACCAAGGGGAGGCAGGCTCCAGATGCCACCAGAAGGCTAATTAATATCATACACTATATTGAAACCAATAAGTTACCTTCTCTGCTTCTATCTTTAGATGCAGAGAAGGCCTTTGATCGGATCCACTGGACATTCGCGTTCTCTGTATAGAGTGGTTCGGATTCAACAGATCCTAGCTTCAAGCTATTCAATCTTTATATACGCTCCATCCGCCGAGTCTTATCTATTAATATCCTCTCTAAACCCTTCCAGTTAACAATGGAACTCGCCAGGGATGCACTCTCTCACCCCCTTTTGTTTGTTCTTGCTGTAATGGTCTCCTTTAGCAGAAGCTATTAGGTCAAATTAGTCATTTTCGGGGAGTACACACCCCCCACACCGACATGGTATTCTTCTATTTGCAGACGACGTTATACTAACACTTTCCAATCCTGCTCAATCTCTGCCCTCAGTCATGCAGGTTCTCTCGACATTCGGAAAACTTTCCTATTATAAAATCAACACCTCAAAATCGATGGCTCTTGATTTCTATCTGAGCTTTCCGGAGACTCAAAAACTAAAAGCCTCCTTCCCTTTCCATTGGCGGAATCAGACACTACCCTACTTGGGCATAGTTCTCACTAAACAATGTTCCAACCTGGCTAAAACCAATTTAATCCCCTTACATGACTCTTTCCGCAAAGAGATGATTAGAATATCAAAAATAGAAAACACTTGGTTGGGACGAATCATATTATATAAAATGCTTATTCTCCCTAAACTACTATATTTTCTGAGGACCCTTCCTATTCCTATCCCAAATTCGATGTTTGCTTTGTTTCAATCGCAGCTGAACAACTTTATTTGGCAATCAAAACGGCCACGTATCAAATCTTCTATTATGCATAAAAATGATCGGTTTGGAGGCCTGGGACTTCCCTTATTAAAAGCCTACCATGTAGCGACTACTTTGGATCAGCTACAACATTGGTGGACACCAACTAACAATAAACTTTGGGCAGCTATGGAGGCCAGTACCCTAGCTAACTCCTCACTAAGGCATCTGTTGCTAAATCCATATCCCTCCTCTCAACCGCAGAGGTCCTTCTCCCCACCGGTCAAAATATCCTTGATATACTGGGAGTTGTTGAAGCCGACTTCCTACCCTTCTATTCCATATAATGAGCTTCAGATACCGATTCAATCACTATCCATTAATCTCCCTCATATCAAATTTTCCAATTGGGAACAGAGAGGTTTAAAAACCATACAAGACCTGTTTGAAAACAAAACGATCGCTTCTTTTTCCTCTCTCCAATCTAAATATAGTCTGCCAAGTACCGACCTCTTTCAATACCAACAAACTGCCCACTTCCTAAAACAGAATAATATACAGACCAATAAAATTCTGACACCTATCCTTTCCATCCTAAACAAAAAAAGCTTTCTTAACTCACAAAATGAAAAAGGACTAAGACAATTTATAATATATAACCAATAATCTGACTTTTACGAAGACCGACAATATTATCAAATGGGAACGAGACTTGGGAAATACATTTACAGATCAGCAATGGCTGACGGTGTTGCAGTGGGCCCATAGGTCCTCTGCATCAACAAGTTTCAAGGAACAATATCAGAAAATTCTGAATCGATTGTACTACACGCCTCTCAGACTTTCCAAATATCTATCCCCAACTATCTCCGTTATGTTGGAGAGGATGTGGACATCAGGGTTCTCTTCTTCACATTCTCTGGCAATGCCCGCAACTGACACCATTTTGGAGAGATATTCTGTCCCTGGCAGCCAAGTTCGCACAGGTTCCGTGTCCTGAAACCCCGGACTTTGCACTTTTTTTAATAGATATAAACAATGTTCCATTTTTAAATAGAACAATAGTATGCCATATCCTACACGCAGCAAAACTAGCTATAACTAGACGTTGGAAAACGGTTAGCTCCCCATTAGTATCGGAGGTTGTGGACATAGTGTCGATAAACTGCGGATACGAAAAAATATTAGCATTTAGAGAGGGAAATCCGTTTAAATTCTTCTCAGGATGGGCAGGGTGGATGACAGAATACCCATCCTCACAGACATAACTACCCATTAACCCATTCGAAACTCCTAGACGCCGATGCGACCAGATACCCCCCCCCCCGCCCTTCCCCCATCTTTCCGCCCCACCCCAGTTCCATTCTCTACTTTTATTTTAAGTTACACTCTGTTACACATATGTTTATAGATTGTCCGTTTGCTATAGAGAAATGAAACAATATTCAATGACCATTCTCATATGGCTATGCATATACTTTCCACCAACATCTCTTCCTCTGCGGAGTGGAGACTGAACTGGATATTGCGGTAAAATATTGATATATCCACCCGCCATTACAAGCTGTGTGATATTGGGACATATCTAGGCTACAACTCAAAACTGTCAAGACACACCAGTGAGGGATTGCTCTCTGATTAATAATATTCACTCTTATTCTGTGACGATGAATTACTGTAACCTTTGTATGTATTACCACTGATGGGTCACAATGTCATTAATGTCTTAACATTGCTTGCATTTTGTATATGCCCCAATGAATATCATTTCTCTTGCAATTGATGTATTCCATTTGTTGAAAAATTCAATAAAAATTATTGGAAAAAAAAAAAAGCACAAACAGGCTTAATTAACCTTCGGTTATGAATTATGCTACAGGCAAATTTGCTTCTTTGGCAGTGAAAAAGAACGTTTTCTTTTAGTGACAAAGTAGCACAACAGCAGAACAAACGCGTAATTAACCCCTGGTTGTAAATTGCGCAAAAAGAAATGAGCAATAAAATTGACCAGCTTTGTAACATTGTTAAAATGGCATGTATTTTTCGGTATACAACAACAGAAAAAACTTGTAATTAACCTTCGGTTCCCCGTGAATAGTTGTGAGCGATTTACGTTGGCTATCGAACATCGGGCAATAGTCGTAGTCGGCCACCATCGATGAGGTTTTTCGATAGTGAGCGTAGATTATGAGCGATGGGACCATTAAAGTTATGGGAGAGCAAACAACACCTTCATTCTTTAAACACAAACAGGGCTGAAGAAGCTGGAATTAACATCCAAACAGTCAAATGGATACGTGTGCTACATCCTTAGGCAACCACTTAGGTTATACAAAGCAACAGAAAAAAAAACACACACCATTCACTTTCCATGTCTTTTGTACCACATGCATGACCCTCAAACCATGCATCACCCCACAAATTAAAAAGTGCCAGAAGCATATTATTTGATCCATCATTTTTACTTGGACTGGACATTGAATATCCTGTCCCGTACACAGACAGGACCTAAAACCTGCATGACCCACAGATTAAAAGTGCCGGAGAAGAAAGTAGTCTTTGAACCACCATTTTAGTTGAACTGGACATTGGAACTTTAACCTGTCTGGGCCCACAGCATGAGCCCCAAAAACCTGCAGGACCCCCACATTAAAAAGCGCCGGAAAAAGGGAGTCTTTTCAACCAACATTTTAGTTTCACTGGACATTGACCGTATACCTGTCCTGGGCTCACAGCATGAGCCCCAACCTGCATGACCCCCACATTTAAAAAGTGCCGGAAAAAAGGAGTCTGTCAACCACCATTTTAAGTTTAACTGGGACATTGGACTATACCTGTCCTGGGCCACAGCATGAGCCCCAACCTGCATGACCCCCACATTTAAAAAAGTGCCGGAATAGGAGGTCTTTTCAACCACCATTTTAGTTTATGGACATTGACATACCCATGTCCTGGGCCACAGCATGAGCCCCAAACCTGCATAACCCCAGATTAAAAAGTGCGGAAAAAGGAGTCTTTCAAACCACCATTTTAGTTTCAATGGACATTGACTATACCTGTCCTGGCCACAGCATGAGCCCCAAACCTGCATGACCCCCACATTCTAAAAAGGTTCGGAAAAAGGAGTCTTTCAACACCATTTTAGTTTCACTGGACATTGACTATACCTGTACTGGGCCACAGCACATGAGCCCCAAACCTGCATGACCCCCACATTTAAAAAGTGCCAGAAAAAGGAGTCTTTCAACCACCATTTTTAGTTTCTCTGGACTATTGACTATACCTGGCCTGGGCCTCAGCATGAGCCCCAAACCTGCGATGACCCCTACATTTAAAAAGTGCCAGAAAAAAGGAGTCTTTCAACCACCATTTTTAGTTCATCTGGGACATTGACTATACCTTGTCCTGGGCAAAGCATGAGCCCCAACGCATAACTCTGATTTAAAAAGTGCCGGAAAAAGTCGTCTTACAACCACCATTTTAGTTTCACTGGACATTGTCTATACCTCTTCCTGGGGCCACAGCATGAGCCCCAAACCTGCAGAACCCCCGATTAAAAAGTGCGGGAAAAGGATCTTTCAAACACACCATTTAAGTTTCACTGGACATTGACTTACCTTGTCCTGGGCCACAGCTTGAGCCCAACCCTGCATAAACCCCCAGATTTAAATGTGCCCGGAAAAGGAGTCTTTCAACCACCTTTTTAGTTTACACTGACATTGACTATACCTTGTCACTGGCCACAGCATGAGCCCCAAACCTGCATGAACCCCCACATTTAAAAAAGTGCCGGAAAAAAGGAGTCTTTCAACCACCATTTTAGATCACAATGGACATTGACTATACCATGTCTGGGCCATTGCTGAGCCCCAAACCTGCATGACCCCCAACATTTAAAAGAGCAGGATAAAGGAGTCTTTCAACACCATTTTGTTTCACTGGACATGACTAAACCTGTCCTGGGCCACAGAATGACCCTGGGCCGAGTTACAGTGGGTGCGGTGAATAGCCCTGGCTGGCGTCCGTCATCTATTAAACTCGCAAGGTTAAATTGCCCTGTTGACGGCAGCAACGAAATACTGTCGTGCTGAAGCAGAGTGCGGAACAGAAGTGTGAGAACTTACTAGCTTCTTCAGTTCACAGTCAATCTGGGTAGCGCTTGCCTCCTACGTCATGAGTGTGGACCAATTGAGCTTCACTTGGAAATAACTCGGTGGTGAACGCTCCTGTTAACACCCCGGTTGACCCTTTATACTTGGCATTCTTTTCTTCTCTTTTACTCAAGTGATGTAGGAAATGGTCTATGTACTATGTTCTCTGTCCGGTGCTCCATACTCCATGTCTCTCTGAAATAACCCACATCTGGTCAAGTTTTCCTGTACCTCCCTTGTACAATTCAGAGGAAATTTTTTTAACAGCTATTTTGTACATGCAAGGTTTTTTTAGACTTTAATTCTGAAAACAAATTTTAAAGTCGGATGCGGAATCCCACATGTCTTTGTTTCTTTTTTAATTTTATTAAATGGGTTGTCTCAAAAAAGGGATTTATAGCTATGTTAAACATCTTGCAAAAACAAGTCATTTTGCAATATGTGTGTCCATTAACAGTGTAATACCCTATTCTGGTTTATGACAGCACACCATCACCTTGAGCCACATCTTGACCATTGTGAAGAACAAAGTCTGTAGAAAAACAATTTTTTATATAGGACACTGTAGTATTGCTGCAGGTCCAGCAAAATGCCTCCATAAAATTCAAAGCATGACCTTGAGCCCCACTGTTGGACAATTGTGAAGAACAAATGTCTGTTTAGATACAAAATTTTTTAGAATAGGACCTGTTGTATAGCTGCCATGTCACAGCAAAATGCCCCCAAAAATTCAAAAACATGACCCATGAGACCACTTTTGACAATTTGGAAGAACAAATGTCTATTAGAAACAACATTTTTTAGAATAGGACCTGTTGTATTGCTGCATTTCAAAGCAAAGCATGACCCAAAAAATTATGATAAATGACTTTCAGCCCTGTTAAAAATTGTGATGGAGAAATGCCACTTAGAAGCACATTTTCTGTTCCAAAGGACCATGATTATTGCTGTAATTTTAATTCATTTTGTTTAGTTAATGTGAGATATCTCCTCCTTTTGGTTAGAGGCTACTAAGTGTATTTTCATTTATTTTTGTTAGATGGATATGTTTTTTCTGACCCATGAGGAGAGTACCTGGAATGGGATGAAACGCTGTTTGGGGTTTTCAGTGGCGCGTTTATAACTGCGCACCGTTTTTCTTGTTTCATCTTATTGAAATAATTTTCAACAGTTTGGGTAATTGGTATAGATAAGTACTAGCCAATTTATATACCCTATTTTTTTCATTGATTATTATTATCTGTGTAGGGTATTATTGAATGTACATTTTCTGGACTAGAGGACATATTGTTATCCATATATGTTTCATCGCCAGTGACTCTTGATGACAAGTGCATGGCGTTTTTTAATATCTGTTCTTTTTTGGTACCACTCACTGTGGGTTCCTTACTATTTTCCACTATATTTTTTTTTCATTTTCGGCTAGAGGAGGCGGCAATTAGGTAGGGTAACAGTTAGGAGTTAGTACTGGGTCGCTCTTATTGGGGCGGTTTCCTATTGTGTTAGGTATCTTAGGGTGCGTAGTCCAGGGGACAGTGTTGTAGGGTTACTGTCTTACCCCATATGGGTGTCCCGCTACTTTTCTTATAGGTTGTATATGTAAAATTTTATATGGTATTATTAAAAGGTATGTTTTAAAAGAGTAGTTTATTTTGTTCGGTGTTTTTGATATCTCTATTCCTGTAGGCGTCATATGTGGGAAGTTTTGTTGTGTTATAAGACATCATCTGTGTAAATGGCAGGGTTTGTTTCCACAAATATAGACTCTAGCGGTTGGTTACGTGAAGCACATGATGTTTTTTCAGATAAGGCATTAGCAGCGCCCGCCAATTCCCCCACCATTAAATTGGAGTTCAGGGATCTAACACGATCGCATAAGGAATACACCACCTCCTGGTGGGAAATACAGTCTTTGGAACATTACATCCAACAGAGGATTGTCCCCAGAGGGTTGAGGATTACTCTTGCACCAGCAGAAAGATTAAGATCTGATTCAGTATTGGCAAGTTGGGAAAAGGAAGCCACTGAATCTTCTCTGCGTTTTATGCAAATTCTTTTGGAAGAGGAAAAAAGGAGATTTGAGAAGTTTAAAGAGAATTTAAAAAATCAGTCCGAACTCACACTGAAATTCAAATCTGAGTCAGATTTTGATGCAAGAGAGGTAGAATTGTGTAACAAAATACAGAGACATCAAAGTTACATTAAGGAGCGTAAACATAATTTATTTTTGCGTGATTTGGCGGATTTTAGGGAAGGAAGGGCATATTCTTTTCTTTCTAGGAGCACTAGAGGAGGTGAATCGGATACTGATATATCATCATCAGAGGCCGAATTTTCAGAATCGGAAAGGAGGTATCCCTTTGCAGGTCGTGGAGGCAGGGGTAGAGGTAAAGGAAGAAAGGGAAGAGGTAACAGCAATTCTAATAATAATAAAAAATCATGGAATACCACCCCTGGCCAATCGTCATTACCTCCTCATATCTAACGGGGCGATTTTTTGAGACAAACAGACCCCCTACCACAGTCACCAATGAGAAGCAAGGAGTAACCCCCAAAGATAAATTCTCACTCACGACTGAACTGCCAGATCATAATGTTTCCCACGACCAAATCTCTGAGACAGCAGTGAAAGGTAAAGTGTTTAGTAGGGGACTAACATTTTGTTCCCACAAACAATTTAGAGAGTTTGAGTGGGTTAAAAGATCTCCACCCCTCTTTATTCGCTGTATAGTCAAATTAGGCCAGATTTTTTCACAAAAAAGATATGAAGAGAATGCTGAAGATCCTGGATCGAATACATTGACATCTAATGGGGGTAAAAACCCTTGGTTGACTTAGAATGATCCAGAAGAGGATAAACCCCTGGAGAATGGGCCCTTCAAACCACATTGTATGCAAACCAAGAGTAAATAATCAACACCTCCTCAACCATACTCGTGCATTGATTCCTTTACTGAGATCGTGAATGGTGAACATTGAAGGAGCTTTAAATGGTGATTACAAGAATGGATCCTAAGTAAATTCTGATATGTCCTAAGAAGAGAGACACACTTTAAATGAACATTTAGAGAGAAGGACAGAAACCTCAATAATCATAAAGCCCCAGGTAGAACAAGGGGGGAATGTGGTTTGTTATGGAGTGTTACATCAATAACACAGGATGTGTTGTGGTCATCTCCTCCAAGACAAAACTGTTATGAAGTTTTGAGGAACGGGGTTAATAACTGAGGGATAATGAGGAATGAGTGTATACACAATCGTAATCATCAGCAAAACAAGAACATGCTTTTCTTCTTCTGATTTTCCCTAGGAGAGCTGACTTCTTGGCTACCCATAATACATAAGGGAAGTAAAATATCCCCTCAAGGGTAGGCCCATAGTGTCAGGATAGGGAGTTTTTGGACTCAAAAATCTAGGCGTATATGTTGATCTGAATTTGAGGGAGATTTAGCGTTAACCCAAAATCTTTACCTTCCTATATCAAGACACCATCCTGTTTACTCCTCAAATTGGAGGGCATAAACGGTTTTGATGCAGACACCCTAATATGCAAGACATAGATGTCGAAGCTTTCTGATTCCCCTTCTATTCGGCAATCGAACAGGGATTGGAAGCGGTGAAATATTTTCTGGATACCCGAGGCACTCAAATTTGTGAAACTACATGAGTTTATTCAATCTGGCTCCTAAGATACTCATCAGGAGAACTATAAATCTTCTGTATTTGACCGCCCAGAGTCCTACCACCTGCTCAGGGGCAGCTGCGATGGGGAGCACCCGATGGCTCCCACATATGCAAATTTTCGTTCCTGTCTGGTGGGAGAATGCTATTCTTTGTCTTCAGTGACTTAGGAAGGTAGGAATTAGTGTAACAAAATACAGAGATCATCAAAGCTTACATTAAGGAGCGTTAAAACAATACAATCATTTTTGACGTGATTAGGTGGATCTTTTTAGGGACGGACAGGGCGTATTCTTCTCTTCTCTCTAGATCACTAGAGAGGGTGAATCTGACACTGACAATATCATCATCAGAGGCCAATTTTTCAGAATCGCGAAAAGGCGATGGTATCCCTTTGACAGGTCGTGGAGGCAGGGTAAAGGTTAAAAGGAAGAAGTAGGGAAGAGTAACATGCGAATCTCTAATAAAATAAAAAATTCATGGAATACCACCCCTGGCCAATCGAGTCCATCCTCCTCATATTCATACTTGTGCATTTTTTAGAAAAGAAACAGCCCCCTCAGTACCCACTGAGAAGCAAGGAGTACCCCCAAAGATAAATTCTAGCGATGACCTGCAGATCATTAATGTTTCCTCCACGCCAAATATCTGATACAGTGAAAGAAAAGTGTGTTGAGGTAGTGGACTAACATTTGTGTTCCCACAAACAATTTTCTAGGAGGTTTTGAGTGGGTTAAAGATTCTCCACCTCATTATTCCGTAAAGTCAATGGGCCAGAATTTTTTTTCACAAAAAAGATATAGAGAGGAATGTGAAGATCATGAGGGATCCGAATACAGTGATCCTAAATGGGGTAAAATAACACCTGGTTGACTTAGACAATGTCAGAAGAGGATAAACCCCTAGGAGAAGGCCCTTCACCACATTGTGCATCAAGAGTAATAATCAAATCACCTCACAAAACCATAACTCGTGCATTGATTCCTTTCCTTGAGATCGTTGACGGTGATTGAAGGAGCTTAATTGTGTTAAGAATGGACTAAGTAATTTGTATCTAAGAATAGAGACAGGCTCTTCTAAATGATTTAGAGAAGGACAAACCTCAATAATCATAAAGCCACTGACAAGGGGGGGAATCGTGGGTTGTTTAAGGATGTTAAACATCAATATCAGCAGGATGTGTTTTGGATCTGCCTCCAAGAACAAAACTTGTTTATGAAGTTTTGAGAAGGGCGGACAACGACAGAGGGGATAATGGATAGGCTGTTACACAATCTTAATAATCAGCAAACAAGAACATGCATTTCATTCTTCCCTGAGTTCCCTATGAGATCAATACGCTTCTATGGGCTACCCAAAATAACATAAGGGAGTAAAACTTCCCCTCACAGGGTAGGCCCATAGTGGTCAGGGATAGGGAGTCTTTGAACTCAAAATCTAAGGCGTATGATGTTGATACCTTAATTTGAGAGGGATATCTTGTATTACCTCTTTACCTTCCCTAAACAGAAGACACATCTGATTTAACTCCACAAATTGGAGGGCATCTTACGGTTGAGATGCAGACACCCTATTTATGCGGCCATAGATGTGTCAAAGCTTTGATTCTTCTATTCCGCCATAGAACCGGGATTGGAATCGCGCGGTGAACATATTGTTCTGGGATACCCGACGGCACCTCAATTTGGTGAAACATAAGAGTTTATTCTCTCTCCTCCTAAGATTCTCACTGGACAGAAGTAAATAATCTTTGTAAATTTAGACCGCAGAGTCTACCACCAGCTTCAGGAGGCCTACATGCGAATGGGTAGCCGCAGTGGCTCCCACATTGCAAATATGTTTTCCTGAGGCCTGGTGGAGAATGCTATTGTCTCTTCAGCTGATGAGGAGGAGAAGTTGTGGATGGGATCGCGTCTTATTAGGCGGCGCGGTCAACGATGCGACAATCCTCTATACCTCTAGGAAGGGAGATATGTCGTCCTCTTTGCTGGTTTTGTTCTGAGTCCCTTGAATGACAACAGATAGACTGAGATTCACATTTAACCAACGCTGAATGAATTTCCATACCCGTTTTTTAGACCTACCATTTCTAAGAATGCTGATTACAAACGTGTGGTGTACGCAAGGTCTTCAGAAAGGACCACCGCTACCAACAGCCTCCTTAGATGGCGGATAGTTTTTTTTGTCACCCGAGACCCACTGAATGAGAGTATTCTCTAGGGTCAATATCCTCCCGTCTGAAGTGATCGAACTTCTCTGATATGTTAATACTCTTTCAAGAACCAAGCAAGTAGATCTCATTGGAAAGGTTTACAATCGAGAGGATATCCTCCTATCTTCTCAAAAAGGGGCGTACCATAATGCCATACAGGACGATCGGGTCTGGCTCTTTTGGTCCCCGAAAGATAAAGGAGGTAGATCCTTGGAGGGAGTCACCAGGAAGCGATCTCTGGATCATTGGGGGGAAAAAAAAAAAAGTAACAATCCAGCAGATGCATATAGGACTCCTACAAAAATTGTCAGTAGAAGACTGGAAAATACCCTAGCAGAACGAGATGTACTTAAGGAAGATACAGCCCACCCACTCCATCCATCACCTATCGTAGGGGGCGAAGCGTAAGGGACCATTAGTGAGGATCCATTTTGTGTCCCCACAGGGAGAGACCGTGGCTGGGTAGACACAACGCACAACGTTGTTTTTAATGCATGTAGATATAAATATTTGCCAATATGTCGCACCAACTGCCAAAAACCTTTGGCGACACTGACCAGTCCCCCATGAATATGACTATTCAAGGATTCGATTAAACACAGCACTTCCGTTGGTGTTGTTTTATCTTACGCCACATGTCTCCCTGTGGGCTCTAATTAATGTTGGAAAAACGCAGAGCAACTGAGGAACGAGGGTTCTGGTGTGACATCAAAAATAACAACTATGATACGCCGATTGCGACATGCGTATGGTCATAACAAAAAAAAAAAAAATATAAAAAAAAAGAAAAAGAAAAAGCATGAATGGCAGTACTGATGGCGATTCAATTTCGGGGTATTGACTTGGTACACCCCCGAATGAGAGGAGGTGATTGGGACAAACTCATTCCTACAGAGAGAAACACAATGGATCTATAAGCTCAACTGTGAGTTTCCAAGGGGGTTGAATGAGTCCACTGTCCTTCACGTGTTTCTTTAACTATCCTCTTATATTTTATCATACGAAACCCGCAAAGGAACACAGATTCCCTTTAATTTTATTTTTTTGCCAGATATCTATTCAATTAAGACTAATATATCTTGACATTATTCATTACTTCATGGTTCCATTATGTTTAATGTTTCTGATACTACCCTAGTTTAGCAGGAAATATTGTAGTCTATAGCACATGTTTTGGTATTGGTATATATTAAAACCTGCTATTTGGGTGTGTCAACTGCTATCATCTAAATGCTATTTTATGTACTTCCTCAGCTTGGAGGTATAGCAACATATATATTAAACTTTGTTGTGCCTCTGGACTATGTATCTTGATGTATTAAGGCAGCGAGTACCTGCATTGCTGGTTAACATATTAGGCATGCACGTCTGACGCGAGCCTATGGGCGGGGCTGAACTCCGGCACGCTGATTTTGTATGTGAGGCCCCCTATCATGCGCGGTGTGGTTGCGTGATGCCGGCCTGCATTTTGGGTGTCTGCGCACGCGCGGTACATCTATGAGACTCGAGTACCGACGGCGAAAGTGAGGGAGCCGGCCCCCAGTGAGATTTTCTCAGTATGACATCGCAGTACATCCCATCGCACTAGACACCGTATGATGGAGTGCTTTTGGACATGTTTAGGTGAGTGAATACAGTCTTTATGATATAGTGAATGGGGGGCGTTTTTCATCCTCCATTGCTTGGAGTGTCCATCAGGGGAAGGTTTATATATTCCCTCAGGTATGTGACAACAATTTGTGGGACATTGATACCTGATACAGGTATGAGAGTTCCCCACTGAGGAGATACACCAACTCCCTTTCTAAGGCACATCCCTGGAATCTCGGCTAGTTGCACGTGGAGATTCAGTATTTTTCATTTCCTTTTGGTATTTTATTCATTTATGTTTAGTAATGTGAGATATCTCCCTCTTTGGTTAGAGGCTACTAAGTGTATTTAGGAGTTAGTACTGGGGTCGCCCTTATTGGGGCGGGTTCTCCTATTGTGTTAGGTATCTTAGGGTGTGTAAGTACCCAGGGACAGTGTAGTTTACTGTCCTTACCCCATATGGGTGTCCCACTACTGTTCTTCATAGGTTCGATGTGTAATTTTTATATGGTATTAATAAAATGTATGTTTTAAAGGAGTAGTTTAATTTTGTTCGGTGTTTTTGATATCTCTATTCCTGTAGGCGTCATATGTGGGAAGTTTTGTTGTGTCCTCACAGCAAAACCAGCAAAATGAACTGTTGGGAATTGAGAATAAAAATTGAAGTAAGAAATGATCCATTTTAAAAATAAGTGTTTTCAAAGAGGGACCATTTCTGTTTGGATGAGGAATGTGAAGTTAGACCAGCAACTAATCGGTGACCTCGGCAATTGGTGGGCCAAACAAACATCATCCAAGATCCATGCCTGATTCCATCTGGATGAAAGTCAAACGATCCATCATTATTCTGTGGAAAGCCGGATGCGTTGGTCTGTAATGACTCCTCCCGCTGTGCTGAAGGTCCGCTCAGATATGACGCTGGCTTGCAGGGCAGACACTACACCACTATGGCGTGGCGAGCCAGCTCGTGTCATTCGTCCATTTTGGATACCCAGAATCATATTGGGTCCGAAACACATACCAAAACATCGTGTTGAGACGCAGATAGTCGTGCACAATGATCTTAATGCTGGTCTCTGGTCTTTGTATCTGTGGCTTCATTTGCAATGCGTTGGAGAGTGGTAAATAAAGATTTGCCAGCGAGGGTCACCCATTAGGCATCGACACCTTGCCCTGCTGCTGCCGCTGCTACCGCTACGGCTAACTGCACTCTACTGCTGTCACGTCGGCTGCTGCGTTTGTTCCATCCACCGTGACATTTGAAAGAACGTGAAGGCAGATGCAACGATGTCCCAGTTGATCAATCAGCAAGGTCTCCATTTCTCTGCATTTTCTCCTTCTATTTTGGGGGGTGGGTGTAAGAAAGTGCAGTTTTTTGTTTTGTACCGGGGATCCAGAGGGTGGCCCACCCAGTAACTGTTGTTCATTTTGATGGCCTTAATGCGAGGATCATGTTGGAGGAAATTGAGCATCCAAGCTCTCATTGATAGATGAGCCTTGAGTTTTTTTTTTTCCCAAGCCTCTGGTTTGAGAGGCACTAGCAAACTCATCTCCTCATCTGCCTCAAATTCAACGCGCCAACCCTCTTTCCAAGGCAGGACGTCGTTGGTCTAGGAATACCTCCTCCTCCTCCTCCTCCCCTCCTCCTTCCCACCGCTTCCTCTCGGCACACAAGCTTCAACACAGCCCTGACTTGCCTCAGATATATGCACCCCTGAGAGCTGAGGTGCCGGCCGCCATGCATACTCTGGACCCTGACCAACTGCCTAATGAAGACCGATAAAATTGAGAAACTGTCGGGCCTTGTGGATTTGACGGAGAGAAAGGCACCCGTGTCCTGCTTCTGTGTCCAGCTCTCCTCCCCGTCGCTGCGGGACCCTGAAGTTTCATGAGTGTCCAACGATCGATTCCAGAAATAAGATCACCACAATGCTCATGCTGACAAGGGCATCGTCCCCGTACTGACCATTTTGGTGGCTTCTTCAAACTGGCAAGGATGGTGCAGACACTTTCACCTGCCCTCCCACTCTCGGTGGCCAAGCACCCCGAGGTTCCACCGCTGCTTTGTCAGGCCATGTGTCCACTTCGTACTGCGTAATGGCATTGCGCTGCTGCCACAAATCGCTGGAGCATGTGGAGGGTGGAATTCCAGCATGTTTCCGACGTCAACAATGATACCAGTTGACGGGGAGGCCGATGACGCTGCCGACGCAGCCAGCGGGACGAAGCAGGGTGCGAACGGCGGAAGGCAAACCAGACCTCGGAGCATCTTCAGCAGGCAGTCCAACCCGGTACTCTTTAGAAAATTTCTGAACGACAAGGTTCATGACATGTGCAAGGCAAGGGATGTGCTCCAGCCTACCGATCTAAGGGCAGCCAAGCAGATTTCGGCCCATTATCGCAACACCAACTTGCCTGGCACAAGGGTTTCTTGACACCCCAGCCAAGCCGCATCGTTCTCGTTGCGGAGAGCCGTCCACCGCTCCTGACACGTGTGTGGACGGTCTCCAAGGACATTAATTTCCAACATGGCCCTGGTGTCTCTGGGCTCGTGGATGCCACCATAGGACCTTGGGGGAAAAGAGCCCTGCACCATCCCTGGCGGTTTGAAGAGCTGCACCGAGCCTGAGAGCCACCGTCACCGCCCCAGAGACACCACCCAGCTCACCCAGTGAGCTGTCACAGAGGATATATCGGCCGTTGGCCGTGCTTACCATCCCATAGTGTCGGTGGTGAGATGGGACTTATTTCCGGAACACAGATGCAGACAACAGTGCGCTTTAAATTTTAGATGACACGTGGCTGGCCAGGGGGGCCCTGGACGGTTTTTTTTCGGGCCCAAAGAATTCCCCTGTTGGGCATCGGGTTTAATGGGGCAGGGGAAGGCCTTTAATCGAACCCCCATCTGTGTCCACCAGACGGAAAGGCAACTTTTCCCAAGGGCCCAAAAACCCTGGAAAATCCGCATCGGGCTTTTGGTTTTGGGGATGGTTTGGGTTAAATTGTTTTTTTAGGCTCCCCAAACCCTGGAAGCAGAAGGCGGGCTGCTAGATTGGGTTTTCCCGCTTAGGGCGTGCAGGCGTCAAACGGCGGGAAGGGTAGTGTGGGATGGGGCCACTGGTGGTGCGGTTTGGAGCCCGGGCACGGGGGGAGGCTAAAACGGAGGCCCTGACCCCGATCATGACCCCTAAGAAAAGGGAAAGCTGGGGAAAACCTTGGGTGGGGGAGGGAGGCGGAACAAAAGGTTTTGAATTTTTTGGGGGCCCCTTCGTCTTTCGGGCCCCTTTTTTTGGGCCAAGGGGTTCCCCCCAAAATTTCAACTAATAAATTCGCTGGCATGGACTAAAAAATTTTGGTTGGGGGTTTTTAACCACTTAAGGTTTTTTGCCTCAAACTTATTTTTTAAGGGCAAAGGGGCAAAAAGACATCCTGGGTGAATCAGAGGCTTGCCCCCCCAAAAAAGGCCCGGGTTTTAGGGGGCCCCTGGACCTTTTTGACCGATAAGCAAAGGAAAGGGGTTTTTGTGCCTAAACCGGGGCGGGAAACATAAACACGACTTCTGCGACCCCCTCCATTTTTGTGGCGGGACCCGTATTGACACTAAACCCCTTTTTCTTCCCCTCGGGCCACTGAAAGAAGCGCTTTGCAACAAATTTTTGCGGGAAAAAACCAGGATGGATCCGCAAATTTTGCATCATCAACATCAATTTAAAAACAGGTGAAATTGGTCGCCTTACTTTCTGATCCAAAGCTGTCGGGCTTTCAAGCAAGGGGGCACTGCAAGGCGTTGCCGACACCCCGGGGTTTTTTTCCGGGTTGAAACCCCTTCCTTTTACCTCCTCTATGGCCCTCAGTAACTGGGCGTTTTAGAGCCGACCCAAATCATCCTCTTGATCTTTTAAAAATGCCTTTTGACCCCAAACCCCCCTTTTTCCCTCAAAGAGGTTCCCCCCAGACAAGGGGTTTTTCCACAGTGGTTGGGTTTAAAAGATTTTACTTTTTTTGGGGGTGCTTTTATGTTTTGGGCGAGGGGATGAAAGCCCGAGAACGACATTTTTGGCCTTACTTGGGGGGAAAAGGAGGTTTAAAACTGCTAGATTTCCCGGTTGGGGATTAACCCCCTGGGAAAGGGGCCCGATTGGCGACAAAGTTCGTTACTTTGATTTCCCCAGGGGCCCGAAAACCCCCGATAAAACCCCGAAAGGCCTGGGAACTGAGAACCCCTGGCATGTGGGTTTGTCGCCAGACTGGAAGGAC
>JAODAL010011333.1:0-100509 GCA_025379985.1 Phyllomedusa bahiana
TTGCAATTGGGCCCTTAAAATTTTTTTCTCATCATTGGAACCCTGGCTTGAAGTTCAAAAGCTCAGTGAAGGGGTTACAAAAACCAATGTTGTCTTAGAAAGCGTTTAAAAAAATTGTTGGAGATTTAAAAACAATAAAATGATTGGAAAAACCAAAATTTTTGCACCCCGTCAAAAATTTGGTTTAATGCTTTTTGCACATTTTGTGTTGTCTAAATCATTTCAAAACCGGGAAAAATAAGTGTCCTCAGTTATTGTTTTCAAATTTAATTTGGGTGTTGCAAAAACCAAATTTTAGAACTAAAAAAAGTTAGATTAATAGGGGTGCCCAAACTTTTTCTATGCTGTTGTCTTCGTTTTTTTCTTTAAGTCAGGATTTTGCGTTCTTGAGTTCCTAGATTTATGTACTAAATGAGAGCATTGTTCCTTTGAGTTGCTCATTATTTTAATTTTGTTTTTAAACCCTACATAATATCTTTTGCATTTTTGAATTGATTTTTTTTCAATAAAGCTTTGAATGAGAATAAAAAGATAGGGCAGTCAAACTGTATATAGTTAGCCAACTAAATGAAAACCGATCACAGTTCAGAACAACTATCCACAGAGCCGCTATGAGGAAAATAACCGATGGCATCTGATATAATAATTGGGGGCATGACTTACACGTGGGCAAAAAATTTTTAACTATTGTGGGTTTTTCTTTCCTTAACGGAAAGATACCAAAAACTTTATTCATGTGTGTATAAGCTAAATCCCCAATGGAGCCAGTTGGGGAAATTTCTACTAAAAGTTTACTTTCAAAATTGTGGGGAAATTCGTTTTAACTTTTTCCTGAGATGTCAGTTAAGCGGATTTTTTAAAATAACAGCAGAAACATAGTACCTATCAGGCATCCTCAAACTGCGGCCCTCAAGCTGTTGGGAAATTAAACTCCCATCAGCATTTTATTTAAACTATAAAAGTGGGGGAATTATGGGGTTGTGTTTCCCAACAGCGGGGGGCTGGTTTGAGGGTGCTTTATTAAAATCTATTACCCAAAATCTTCGGATTTTGGGGGAGTGGTCCCTGCAAAAAAAGGGTCATTTTGCCCCCTGGAAGAGATTGGTCAAATCTCCTGCAGCCAAAAGGCTAGATGGGGGGTGGGGTGGGGCAGGGGGTTCTTTAACCCCTTAACAGGGTCATTTTTCTCTCCCGCCTTCCCAGAGCCATAACTTTTTTATTTTTCCATCTACATAGACATATGAGGGCTTTTATTTTGCGGGACAAGATGTACTTTCTAATGGTGTCATTCATTGTTACATAGAATATATGGGGAAACCGCAAAAAAAATTCTAAGTGTGGCAAAATGTGAAAAAAACGAATCAATTTAATCAAAAAAGTCCCATGTATTCTAAACTGGTGGCAATAAAAAGTAGACTTCAGCCCGCAAAAAATGTCCGTAGGTGTTAGTACAAAAAAAGCTACTGGTCGCAGAAAATGGTGCTGCCGTGCAGATTTCAAAAATAGAAAATGTTTAGAATTTTTTTTATGGTACCAAAACATAACGAAAACCGTACATGTTTGGCATTGCCGGATTTTATCATTATAATTTTTGTTTTGGTACCATAAAAAAATTCCAAACATTTTCTATCTTTGAAATTTACACGGCGGTGCCATTTTCTGCGACCAATAACTTCTTTGTACTTCTACCAACGGACTTGCGTGTGGGACATTTTTTGCGGGCTGACGTGTACTTTTTATTGCTACCAGTTTGGAATACATGGGACTTTTTTGAATTTATTCAAATTTTTAGGAAGGGAAGATCTCTCCTTAAGGAGAGCACCGAACGAACGGCTTGTAGGTTTTGTTTTGCCTTTTCGCCCTTACTTAGCATCTGCATATCAACAAGGCATTATGGGAAAGGGGTGAGAATCCCACAGTCCCTCTGTTGGTTGTAACAAATCCTCAGTTTGCTTTTTGACCCACCCAGTTCTTGAGAAAAGCAAAAAGGATTTTTTAGCCAAGCCAGTATATCTCATCTACAAAAAACGCTGTTTCGGGATTTTTGTCCCTCTTCAGTGCAGAGTAGAGAAGATAATGGCTGGCTGTGGGGGGGGCATCGGGTTAGTCAGGAAGGGAAAATCTCTCCTTAAGGAGGCACCAGACCGAAGGCTTGTAGAGTTTTTGTTTTGCCTTTTGCCCTATACTTCGCATCTGCATATCACACGGCATTTTGGGAAAGGGGCTGAGAAGCCCACAGCGCCTCTGTTGGTTGTAAAAAAATCCTCAATTTGCTTTTGAACAACCGAGTCTTGAGAAAGCAAAAAGGATTTTTTAGCCAAGCAGTTCGGTGCTCTCCTTAAGGAGAGATCTTTTCCCCTTTCCCGAGCTACCGATGCTCCCACACAGCCAGCCCGTATCTTCCTACTTTTGCATGAAAAGGGACAAAAATCCCGAAAACAGCGTTGTTGTAGATGGGGAGATACTGGCTTGGCTAAAAAATCCTTTTTGCTTTCTCAAGACTCGGTGGGTCAAAAGCAAATTGAGGATTTGTTACAACCAACAGAGGGCACTGTGGGCTTCTCAGCCCCTTTCCCATAATGCCTTGTGATATTCAAATTTTTAGGAATAGATGACCAAAAAATCCCCTGCAGTTTTGGCATTTGGAATTTTTTTTTCTTCTATGGTGTTAAGCGCATGATATAAATGATGTTATATTTTAGTAGATCAGACTTTTTCGGACATTTTTATACCGTTTAATCATCCATATTGATCAACTTTGTATTGTATATGATTACTGCTGTACTGTTTCTTTTGCTTTCATATCTTTTACTATGTCTGAAAATCCTTAATAAAATATGTTTTAAAAAAAACATTACAGTGGTATTAGTCACCATATGGCAATGATATGTGGGGTATTATTTGGTCCTTTTGTATATTGTTGCTATTGGTATTATTGGTCTGGGTATGCTGGTTTTGGTCAGTAACAGTGGTGCCCACCCGGTGATCATTTGGTGGTATTTGCTGGCTCCTGTATACATACTGACCCGCAAAATACAGATAAACTGTATATTATATAATCCAACAAGAACCAAATCAAAAAACAATGGCACAATTGCTCACCCCCCCTTGTTCATCACAGAAAAAAACTTTTTTCTGGTGTAAGGTGGAGGGGGTTGTGGGTGGGGCAGCAAGAGGGCAGAGTTGGCAAGGGGGGGGGCCAAGACGATTCAGCTGTACGGGGCCGTGAATTTTCTGATGGCGCCCCTGCACGGACATCTTGCACTACAAAGAGTCTGTATTAAGACATTAGGGAAAGTTCTGGGAGGGGCACAGTGAGCAGTTGTCTGTAACAACCTATCAGGCCGTTGGGAAACACCAGCAGGAGTGTGTCTGGTGGCGGTAGGCAACTGCTGCCCCTTTCCCTTCGCACTGAACAGCTTCCTTCAGGCTCTAGTTCCCTAAGTATAGGTTGCGTCTCCCGCCTACGCCCTTATAAGGGAATGTAACGAGAAAGCTGTGCGGGCATCCATCTTTGAAACTGGCGGTTTCTACAATACGAAATCATTCCGTTCACACGTAAGTGCCCGACTATTGGCACGTACAACAATACGTGAGCCCGGCTGACGTGAGGTTCCAGTTTTCCCACATCAAATATGGCCGCTATGCCTCCTCAGCACAGCCACAGCCCACACTCTAGTGTTTTCTGCGCCCTCCTCCTTGTCGTTATCTGCGTCACTTCCTGTCTATAACCGGCGTCTGCAGCGGTAGCGTGCTCTCGTCCAGTGTACGCCCTGCTGTCTCAGAATGGTGAGTGATGGAGCGGCGTCCGGAGGCCGCACCCGCCGCGGGCTAGTCACGGTTCACACGGCCCGTGGATGCAAGGAGCGTATTGTGCGTTTAAGGACGAGCGCAGCCTCCTCCGAGCACATGGTGGTCGGGACTGCTCTGCTCAGGGCCTGGTACAGGGGGGGTACGTCCTCTAGCTGACAGCTGCCATCCTCCGGAGCTGTACGATACAGGGTGTGGATGGCCATGCGCTCAGTATACAGACGTATGAGATAAAGTGTGATCGTGGGGCAAGGGCTTCACTAGGCTCCAATGTACCGACCCTATAGAAGAGCCTGATAATAGAGAGTAGGTTGTCCTGAAGGCAGTGAGTCCTCCCAGCCTTGATGTCAGGACACTGATACCTGATATACGTCCAAGGTCCCTGAGCAGTGGCTTGTGATCTCCTGCTGGTGACTCCTCATTCTTGAATTGTGACAATCAGAAGATCTCCACCTACAGGGGCTGACACCAGAGAGCAGTAGATCCTCCCAGGCTTGATGATAGGACACTGGTACAGATCACTGGTCCCTGAGCAGTGGCTTGTGATCTCCTGCTTGGGGCTCCTCATCCTCGAATTGTGACAATCAGAAGATCTCCACCTACAGGGGCTGATACCAGAGAGCAGTAGATCCTCCCAGGCTTGATGATAGGACACTGGTACAGATCACTGGTCCCTGAGCAGTGGCTTGTGATTCCTGCTGGCGGCTCCTTTATCTCGAATTGTGACAATCAGAAGATCTCCCCCTACAGGGGCTGATACCAGAGAGCAGTAGATCCTCCCAGGCTTGATGATAGGACACTGGTACAGATCACTGGTCCCTGAGCAGTGGCTTGTGATCTCCTGCTGGTGACTCCTCATAGTGGCCTTGGATTGTGACAATCAGAAGATCTCCCCCTACAGGGGCTGATACCAGAGAGCAGTAGATTCCCCCAGACTTGATAGGACACTGGTACAGATCACTGGTCCCTGAGCAGTGGCTTGTGATTTCCTGCCAGTGGCTCCTCATCCTTGAATTGTGACAATCAGAAGATCTCCCCCTACAGGGGCTGATACCAGAGAGCAGTAGCTCACAGAAGGTTCACTGTGATGTGTCCTGAATACGTCTTCAGGCAGTGAATCCTCCCAGGCTTGATGTCAAGACACTGATACCTGATATAGGTCAGTGGCTTGTGATTTCCCACCAGTAGCGCAATAAAGTGGCTTTGGGTTGTGTTAATGTGGCAATCAGATCTCAGTCTACTGGGGCTGATACCAGAGAGCAATAGATCAGTTGGCTGTCCTGAATACATCTGCAGACAGTGAATCCTCCCTGGTTTAATGTGAATATACTGACGCCTAATATAGGTCTTGGTCTTTGAGCAGTGACTTGTGGGGTTTAACCCTTTCACGCATAGCACCGACGGCTTCCTGCAGCATCGCCCCACTCCAGCCTCCTGCCTGAGATACTACGTTTGGACCATAACAACCCCCACCCCCATATTCCTTGCAAATTGAGGGAAAAAAGTGCGTCGTATAGTCCAAAGAATACGGTATGTATATGTGATACAGCTGTAAGGCTATGTTCACACGGCTTAAATGCAGGGAGTAATTACGCCCCGCAATTACGCCGTGTGGACGGGGGCAGGAGCGGGGGTCGGCTTCTCGCCGGCCCATAGACTTGCATTACCAGCGGCGCGTATACGTAATTCACACGTCACTTATCTCCCCCCGAGGCGGATTCGACGAGCGGGGAGAGGAGACGTTATCCATAGTTCTCTATGAAAACTGTGGATTACCGTAATGACAGGGACGTATTCCAGCCGTAATTCGCCCACTACGACGCGTAATTACGGACTGAAATACGTCCCATTTTAAGCCGTGTGAACATGGCCTAATGGTATCGCCCCACGGAGTAAAACTAAAATGTCATTTCTACTGCAGTAAGCGCTGTAAAAATAAAAACACTGCCAGGATTGCTGAATTTTGTTTTGCTTCCCAAAAAAGGACTAAAAAGAAAGTCACGTGCCCCCAAAAATGATACAGATTAAAAAGTCAACTCATCGTGCAAATACCAATCCCTTATACAGAAAAATCACAGCGTTATGGCTCTCAGAACATGGTGCTTGCAAAACCTTGTTGTTTTTAAAATATTGTATAAAAGCAGTAAAACCTAAAATATCTACGTACGTCTAGTATTGCTGTAATTGTAATGAGCCCCCGACACTTATATCTCATGCTGAGCATTGTAAAAAATCCAGAATAAAAAATGATCAGTCATATGAACCCCAAAATACCAATGGAAATGTCATCTCATCCCGCAAACACCACTTCCTATACTAAAAAATAAAGTGGTGGTGATATAAAAACACAATTTTTTTTAATTTTTTTTACAAACACATTTCTACTGCTGGTGGTTTCTCATAGTGGCCTTCTCAGAAGATGTCCACCTACTGGGGCTGGTACCAGAGAGCGATAAGTGACAGAAGGTAGTCCTGACTACATCTCCAGGCAGGGGATATCCTCCCAGGCTGATGTCAGGATGACGATTTGTACTATTCATTCATAATTTGGGAGTGGTCCTCTTCACTGGCTTGTGATTTTCTGCTGGTGACTCATGACCGTGCCCTCCAATTGAGACAGGGTATGTTCACACGCCGTCTTCACTCTGTATGAACATCCGTTCAGATGGACCAGAGACGCATCTAACAAATTTGCGTGAGTTTATCACTGCCGGCATGACAGACACGCAGCGGCGTTCCATGAGAGAAACCCCGCTGCGTGTTTGCATCGCACCTGTTGGGTCCGTCTTGCGGATTCGATCCAGAATTGCATTGTATTTCTTGGATCGCATTGCAAGACGGACCCGACAGCGCTGCAAAACGCAGCGGCGATCTCATGTGAAACACCACCCGCGTGTCTGTCATTGCCGGAGTGATAAACTCACTGCTAATTGTTAGATGCGTCTCTGGGTTCGTTCTGATGGACCCAGAGACGCATCAGAAAAGCGGATGTTCACACGGAAGCAAGACGCCATGTGAACACACCCTTACAATCGGTCATAATCCAATCCCCAGAACTGGCTGATGAAGTGTCGTGATACCAGAGTGTCCAATTATCTGCAAACTGGAAAGTGTGTGTAGTACAGCTCTACCCCCAAATTTTCCTGAGCACGCTCCCTTGGCTATTGTCAGAACTCCCCTAGAAAAATGATGGAAAAAACCTGACAAGCTCTCTGAGGCCGGCTTGTAGCTAGGTTTGAGCTGGCCTTGCATACAATGGAAAAACCCCTTTAATGGGACTTACAGGGGGCTGGGATTCTTTTGTTAGCTGCAGAAGGTACAGAGGCTCCCGCAACCGCAAATGACATGGTTATCTACTGACCTTTAGGGGTGTTGTATACATTGGCATTTCCTACAGACAGCAGCAGTGTAAGGCTATGTGCACATCTGGGTGGTTATTTCTGGTTTTCAGTTCTGTCATAGGAAGAGAAGGCCTAAAATAATAGGGGTGCTGTATCCGTTCCATAACAGAACCGATGGTGCCCAATGCACCTATAATAGGGAGTGTAAGGTTTCAGTCATTTACCAGAAAAAAAAATCAGCATGCTATTTTTTCTGCGTTTACACGGCACAGGACAAATACCGGCCGGTATTTGTCCTGTTTTGCGCCCGTCCCCACGGCCGCGGGGGGGACGGCTTTTCTCCGCGATGAGCGGAGAAAAACCCTAACCCTCCATTGAAAAAGCACAGATTCCGTCCGGAAACCGACGGAGAAAGGTGCTTCTACAATGTTTTACAGCGGCCGGCAAAAACGCCGGGCGGAAAAAACCCCTGCAGTGGGGACTGCTACACGGTTTTCCATAGAGCACAATTGTGCTCATTTTCGGCCGGTTTTTCATGCAGTCTGAAAAACCGCAAACCGGCTGAAAAACCGGCCGAAAACCCGTGCAGTAGGGACATGCCTTAAATGTTGCTTGAGGGAGCTGCTTTAAAGAAAGATGGTCATGTAATTACAAATACATTACGTTTCTAATTCACAGGCATTAAAAGGGGTCGTCCACTAAAAACAACCTACCCGTCTTCTGCTGCTGCCACTACAGAGGTCTCTGATGATCTGCTTCTCTTTACTTCTGGGTTTTCATCCCGACACACAGGAGAGGCTCACACTCCACTGTAAGTGAATGGAGCAGCAGCCTCTCGTTTGTGTTGGGGTGAAGAAAAGCGGCTCAACGGGGAACAATGTAGTGGCAGCAGCAGGAGACAGGTAAGTATCAGTGTTTTTTTGTGGTTTTTTTTTACTTTTTTTTTTTGCCCACCCTGGCTCCAAATTCAGTTTCTTTCTTTTTTTTTTTTTTTAAAGTTGACAACCCCTTTTAATAAGTATTTATGAAAGGCAATGACCCTTTCTCTAGCCACATGCATTTGCTGAGCTAAGGTGGTAGTGGTCCCTCATCATACATTACTTGGCTATTGTTTGTTGAAACCAAAGCTTTACAGAAATTGGTCAGAAGCCCTAAAATATAAACCCAAGATAATGCTGGAAATCACTCCCTATGTTAAGGAGAAGAGCTGTTTTGGTATTATGTGCTTCATACACACTAGGGCAGATTTATCAATAATGTCTAATACTTAGGCTATGTCTACACAGCACAGGTTTTCAGTGGTTTTTAGTATTTAGAAACCTCTGAAAATCTAATGTAGAACTTTTCATATAGATTTCAATAAAAAAAATTACCTGTAGTCCACACAAATCTTTTTTTTCTGGTGAGTTTTCAAAGCTGGAGGTTTTAGGAACGTGTTTTAAAAGTCCGGCAGAAAATGTACTATTGAAGTCTATGGCTATGTCTACATAGCACTGGTTTACAGATTTTCTGTGGTTTTTAGTATTTAGAAACCTCTGAAAATCTGACGTAGAACTTTTTACATAGACTGCCTGAAAAACTGCCCCAAAAAAACCACACTAAAAACCACCCTAAAAACTCATTGGAAACCCAACTGCTTTATACAAAAAAACCGACAAAATACTCAAGTTCACAGCAGTTTTAGGTTTTGGTTTTCGACAAGTTTTGTCTTATGTTGTGTGGCCCTAGCCTTAGCATAAACTTAAAGGGGTTGTCTCACTACAAAGAATAGCTTTCAAAAGGCAGGGAACACTAAATGAAGACGTTTTCCAAATATATTGCTTTGTTCATTTTTTTTTGTTAAGGAGCTACAAATGATTTCATCACCTTCTGATCTCTCAGGTTTCCCAAGTGTCCGACCTGTGTACTCATTCTCCCCTGCTGTTTTTTCTATCTGATAGCAGGGAGTGATGTCATCACACAGACAAAAGACAGTAATTACTCTACTGTTTACATTAGCTCAGAAGATTCTCAGGACCTCAGAGAAGGTAATTTATTTAGACTAAGATTCAGAGAAGTCATATGCTAATGACAGACAGCTTGACCAGGAAGTGACAGAGCAAAGCAGCATTATTTAATTCATGCATCCTGTGAAACTTTGAGATGAGACAACCCCTTTAAGACTAGACAGTCTAAAATGCAGCAGATTTACCAAATCTGTGCAGTGTAGGCTTAAGTAGGAGGATTCCATCTGTCAGCAATAATGTAAAGTTTGTAATGTATTCATTCCATGTAAAAAAACAAAAAGAGCACTAGGGTTATGCATACATCTGACGCATTTCAAGTCTTGGTGGACTCTTAGATGTAGGCTTACACTATTTATTAATTGGCTTAGCTTGTACCATCAATTACACTAAAATATTGGCATTTTTTGTCACACAGAGTTGCATGTTTAGTCACACCTGCCTTCAGTGAACCCACAGCCCTTTTAGTGAATTTTCACCCTTTTGTTGGGCAAGACGCAGAAGTGTCTAAAACACCTAATAAAAGTGGTGTAGAGCATGTACCCCAGAATTCTGGTTCAGATTCCGTAATAAATGTTCTCCACTTTACTAGATTTTTTTTTTTTTTAATGAGGCCTCCCACACCTGGTGCCTAAAGGAGCTGCTCATCCTGGCACATGTAAAGAGCAGTACAGAACATGTAGTATTGCACTGCACTGTAGAGACGCGCTACTAGACCTCCAATCACTGCATGTACTTCACTCATAGAGGTTTTACAACTTGCATTTTCATGATAATCGGTTCGATCTTCCAGTTGCTATATTTACTATTTTGCCATAGGCAAACTTAAATACTGTCAGTTCTCAATCTATAAAACACTAAAACGTAACTTTTATTATGTATAACTCTTAACCTCTATACACACTATTTAAAAACCTGATTTCTAACCTCTCAATTTTTCCCTTCCTACTTCTGAAGGAATAACTCCCTTTCCATTATCAAGTCTGGTGGAACACCACCTATTAACAGGAAAACCTTATATATACAGCAATTTACTAGCTCCAGTAAGGGATCCCAAGCCTACTACTTGGGCAGTCATCCCTAATCTAATAGACCTTATTATTATTATTTATTTTATAGCGCCATTGATTCCAGGGCGCTGTACATTCGAGGGGGTTACATACATTACATAAGTCAAACGAGTACAGTGATAAGGGGATATGACAATTGGGCAGACAGAGGGAGAGAGGACCCTACCCGCGAGGGCTTACAATCCACAAGGAGGGGGAAAGAGACAGGAGGTGAGGGGCAGACATGTTTGTGGAGGAAGTAGTGACAAGGTTAGTGTAGGTTATAGGCAAGCCTGAAGAAATGGGTTTTCAGGTTGCTTTTGAAGCTGGTGAAAGTGGAGGAGAGTCTGAAGTGTTGGGGCAGTGAGTTCCAGAGTGTGGGTGAAGCAGAAGTCTTGGAGACGGTTGTGTGAGGAGCTGATAAGGGGAGAGCAGAGGAGAAGGTCCTGTGAGGAGCGGAGATTGCGTGAGGGGAGATATTTGGAAATTAGGGCAGAGATGTATGGAGGGGAGAGTATTATTATTATAAAACATATAAGGCTTCCTTGTAACACCCTCTGCAGCGGGTGATACTTTGTAGACAGAGGTGAAAAATCACAATTCAAAATGTCATGCCTTACCTCCCCAACATGTTTCACCAGCTAAACTGGCTTCATCAGGGGTAAGAGGTCCGGAAGTAGGAAGGGAAAAATTGAGAGGTTAGAAATCAGGTTTTTAAATATTGTGTATAGAGGTTAAGTACATAATAAAATTTACGTTTTAGTGTTTTATAGATAGAGAACTGATAGAGTTTAAGTTTGCCTATGGCAAAATAGTAAATATAGTGATTAATAGTCACTCTGTTCTCTTGCGAGATTCCCATTTTTTTGGATCTTCCATTTGATCACATGAGCCACAGATCAGCAGTGTCTGTCATTTTGGGCCTCACTTATGAAAAGAGTCAAGCAGTAATACTGTCTTTGTTGCCCATAGCAACCAATTAGGGCTCAGCTATCATTACTCCAGAGCAGTATAGGGGTATGTTCACACGGCGTAATTGTGGGGCGTACAGTACGGCCCGCAATTACACCAGGTGATTGGGAGTCGTGCTGATTGGCGCGACAGACTGTCATTACTCGAATATCACATTACTTGAATGTCACTTATCTACCCGGGCGTACAATACGATCGTATTGTACGCCAGGGGAGAGGAGGCGTAATCCATAGTTCCCTATGAGAACTATGGATTACCGTAATTTCAGAATGCATCTCGCTCGTATTAGAGCACAAATACGATGCAAAATGGTCGCTGAAATTTGCCCGTGTGAACATACCCTAAGAAATTAAAGCTGAGCTCTGATTGGTTGGTATAGGCAAAAAAGACAGTCTTACTTCTAGACTGTTTTCATACATAAGGCTCTGTGTGTTGCGTGTCCCAGGAAAGCCGATTATATTGTGACCTGAGACCACTGTATGGTTATGTTCACACAGCAGAATACCGGTCCGTACTTCGGGGCACTCATTGAGTGCTATGATAGGCAGACATTTTCCCTGGTACACAGTACATGCTGGGAGAAAGAAGTGACATGTCATTTCTTCCTGGCACTTGCGCATCGGGGGGAATGAAATTGAATGGGGCCGGCACAGAGCGCTTTAGAAGTACACGCTGAACAGTCCATACTTCTAAAACACCTGCCATATAGTGGATCGCACAGTGCGCGCCACTATAGGCCTGCAAGAAGTCATATGAAGCTACTTGTTTACATGGCCATCTCCCCCTTATCCATACGTTTTATGGAGCACTGATCCGTATAACAGCATGGTAATCCCTACTAGTAGATCATGAGATGTATTATTTATTTTGAATACTTTCTTACATGAGTTGACTACCAGGGCTGTGGAGTCGGTGCCCATTTTGCAGGAGTTGGAGTCGTTATAAAATGGACTGACTCCCAAAATATATAATAAATTGGTCCAGTTCTATGCAGTGCCAACAGCAAGAGGAACTGGGTCTTGCCAGTGCTACTGCTTCCATATCTTCAGCCTCAACAGATGAGTTTAATTTTGAAAAGTATTTGGATGACATGGAGCAGGCAAAGCGTTACTGCAGGGGAAAAGATTCTGCTCCCATAGCAAACTGACCAGATTTCAGCAACATTTTTCACTTGTTCTCAAAGAAGTAGAAGAGTTCAACCATTCATCAAAACTGACTGTGGCTGAGGCAATTTCTTTATACTCTGACATAGTTAGAGATGTTGCCCCTATGGTCACCGCTTTGCCACCAACCCAAGTTAGTGTAGAGAGGTCGTTCTCTAGCCTGGAAATAATGAGATCTATGAAGGAACTGATGGAGGCAATACTATTTCTCAGAACAAATTCATAGACTCCACAAATGTTATTCAGGACATTTTTGTTGAAAACTTTTTTTCCCACTTACTGCAGCGTTTTGCATATTTTTACTATTCTTTTTTTTTTTTTTTTTTTTTTTTTTTTTAGTTTTTTGTGATCTAAAGTCGTATTCAATATATATATTATACACCGACAAGTTAAAGGGTAACAATGTTTTGACTTTCAGGCTCCATATCTCACCATCCACTATAGCTTTGTACATGAGGCTACCATCATTTTATAGACAATCGTCTTGGCTATCTTATATATAACTTTGACCTGCAACTATTGAGCATATGCTTAGTTCTGCACATTCTTGTCATGTTACTGTTTTGCTCCTGGTGGTGGAACATTCTTTTTCTTTTTGTTACTACAAATTACAACCTGTTCTCACATTCCCTAATAGCTCCGTGTGTTATTAGACTGATTCCCAAGCAAAAGGTCACTGGTTCGAATCGAGGAGCAGCCATTAAGATTTCCCAAGAAAAGAGAAGCAACATCATCCAGCTCATCGATAGCGTCTGTCAGCCAAGAAAATTGCCAAACTGCATCATGTGACGCCATGACAGCGGGAAGAATATGAAATCCGTCTATCCATTCAGAAGCCAAGAGATGGACGTCCAGGGGAAATATCAGAGTCAACAAGTCGCTAATCACAAGGTCTATCAGTTCTAACGCGACAGACACAGCAGCAGAGGTGGCTCATAGGCTTCGTAAGAGTGAGATCACAGACGTCCATGCAAGCAACGCACATTACACAGGTCTGGAATGATGGCCCGGAAAAAGGTGAAGAAGCCTGGACTTCAGTCTCGTTATAAGAAGCGTTGACAAAGAGTTTGCCAAAAAGTATGAAAAATAGAAGATTGGAAACGGGTGATTTGGAGCGATGAGATGAAAGTCAATAGAGCAGGCTCTGATGGGGGCAAATGGGTTTGGAAGAATCAAGGGAAAAGGGGGCTAATGGGTCGAGAAATTGAAGAAAGTGTAAGGTTCGGTGGAAGAATCCTGAGGATATGGAGATGTTTCACAGTCAAAGATGTTGGATACTTGACCAGGATCGATGTTGATCTCAGTACTGAGCTATATGTGAGTTTCCTATAAAATTACTTACTTCATACACTGGAGTACTATGGGTATGAAAAGGACGACATAGTGTCCAGCAGGACAACAACCTGATGCATGCATCAAGGCTGGAGAAGGAAGGGGTCAATGACAATGAAGTAGAGTTGCTGTATTGGCCTCCATAGTCCCCATATCTCAACCCAATCATTCATACCCAAGTCCAGTATGCACCAACAATAGCAACATTAGACCTAGGATCAGATTTTGGTCAAGACATGATTGAATCTGATCTGGAGCCCAGAAGGATTCAGTCAGTCTTGAAAGTCAAAAGGTGGCATTACCAAATACTAACAAAACAATAAAAATTAACATTTTGATTTTTAGGAGCAAAACCGTAACAATGCAATAACATGACAAGAATCTGCAGAACTCATTAGATGCTAAATACTTGCAAGTCAAATGTATGTATAAGATAGGTAAGATGATTGTCTAGAAAATGATGGTAGCCTCATGTACAAAGCTGCAGTGGATGGTAAGATCTGAAAGTCAAAAGATCAAAACATTGTTACCCTTTTGCTTGTCAGTGTATGTTCGATCTAAATTGCTTGATTACTGTATCATAAGGTGATAAAAAGCCTGATGTAACCATTTTACTACAGTGATGTCATGTATGAGGGAGTCAGGGAAATTGAGGGTTCGGCGCTTTGGCTTACTGACTCTGCAGCCCTGGGGACTACATGCCAGTGTATGGGAGGTATAGAGGGGGGATCTTCTGAAGCAGGGCTGCAATGCTTATATGTGGTTATGATTGGGGATCTGATCTGCCATTCAAAATCAAAACTACTCTTGAGTTTTGTGAGAATCGGTTATAATGGTAGAATGCTAATTTGATTGTTAGTAAGTTAAAATGTGCATTTTGTAGTAAATGTGGCAACCTTTTTCCAGTGTAATGCTAGATGCTGTTAGTTTACCTGCAGTGTTTGTCAGGCTAGAGAAAGCGGCAGTGATGTACATGTGTAATAATCATGGATCTCTATATCACTTTCAGGCTTCCATGTCACTAGCACCGGTGAACATCTTCAAAACAGGAGCTGATGAGGAAAGAGCAGAGACTGCCCGTTTGGTAAGTTATGTTGTAAACCGTCATATATATTGTGGCTGCTACACTTTGTTTCACGGCACATCGCCGGGAATCATTTGATACTTTATTGATCGTAGGATATTAAGTATACACAGGATGAGATGGAGGTTCAACCTTTCCCAGTCAATTGTAAGTCAGTGTTTGCTCGATTAAAGAGGTGTTGCCACCCCATCTTCCAGACTCATTGGTGGCTGCACTTTTTTAGCTCTCTATTCATTTCTATGGAGTACTGAACACACCTGAGCACACTCGGTTGTACCGAAACGCCTATAGAAAAAAAAAAGGACCGAGCCACACAAATACAGTACCCGTCCATTCTCTACAGCTGCCATGGAGCTTGCCTCAATCTGGAAATTTGGATGGGAATACCCCTTTAATCTAGAAATGACTAAACTTGAATTGATGGACCTTTTTCTTACGAGACCTGTACTCTGTCCTATGTATACTTAATTTCCTACTATTTTTGAAAGGGTTTGTCTACCTCAATTTATTTTTTTGCCCATTTAAAAAACAAAACATATATGCCTATGTGTATATATATATATATATATAAAAATAAAGGGCTTATTGGGAGCCAAAACGTCGCCTGGAATAAAGCGCAACTTGTTTCTTTTTATACCATTGTGAGTGCAGCGGTTTTTCCTCTTTTTGATTCATCGACCTGTGATGTGGGTTTGTGCCACTTGCACCCGTCTTGTTTAGTGGTGCTGCCTTTTTCTTTATTGTGTGTGTGTGTGTGTGTTTTGTGTGTGTGTATATATATTTATATATATATATATATATATATATAATATATATATATATATATATATATATATATAATTATTTTGATGGTACATGCAGTACACCATATGATCAGATCCTCTCAGCAAGGCTGGCATCACAGGACATTTTGTGGGAGTTTTCGATACGCTGTTTCTCTTATACTGTACATCTTTTGAATTTCTAACAAAAACTACCAATATGTGCTTGCAGTGTAGTGGCTCTGGTCTAGAGGCTTTGACAAACATGGGGGAATTGTACATAGCAAGCAATGGTGACAGCTTGTTTCAGGTGTTTTATCAAGTTTTTATAGTGTACACTTTCAGTTGGTAAAATGACTTGCTAGGCTAATGTAATCCAATAACTTGTTTGTTGTTTTAGTCCTCCTTTGTCGGGGCCATTGCAATTGGGGACTTGGTGAAAAGCACCCTGGGACCAAAAGGCATGGTAAGTGCTTACCTTTTAGAATTGCGTGTAGTTTGAGAGGTTGCCAGCAGACCATAGTGATAGTATAGCTTTCCTGTCTTCGATGTAGTTCCTTTGCTCCTGTTAACAGTGCAGTAAAGTATACAAAACAATACTTAGAGGGAAGACAAGTCATTAAAGCTCCATATTGTCTGCAGTGCATTACAATGAAAATACACGTGCTGCCTGTACTTACTAGTGTGGCAGACTAACCTCTGGCAATAAGTAACTGCTGGTTATGCAATTTTCTGTCATTTTAGTTTAGACGTTAAATGTCAAGGGAGATGTGCACAAGTCGTAAACAATAATACCTAAACTGTTAGAGAAGAATAACTATTGTACATTAGTTTATATACGATTCAAAGATTGAGTTGGCATGTGTTTGTGTTATATCTGTAATAGAGAAATTGTTGCCGTCATGCTGATCAAGTATGGTGTTTCTGTATACAGGACAAGATCCTAATAAGTAGTGGTAGAGATAGCACTGTTACTGTGACCAATGATGGAGCAACCATCCTGAAGTCTATTGGAATTGACAATCCTGCTGCTCAAGTATTAGTAGGTAAGTGAGAGACTTAGTTTATGCAGTTAGTCCTCTTTTAGGGTATGTTCAGACGGCTTATACAGGGCATATAGCGGCGCATACTGTACACGTTGCTATACGCCCGCAGCTCCAGAGAGGCGCACTGGCCAGCGCGTCCCTCTACAGCCTCACTGACGGTCTTTCTCCCCAGCACATAATCCCCTAGAAGAAATCACATGTTAGTTCTTTCCCAGTTGCCATGGTAACTGATTGGCACCCTGTGATATTGCTGTGGCGGTGCCGTTCGGAAGGAGGAATGGTGCACAGCACTGTTCCTCATTCATCTGTCAGTGTTTGCCATGGCATCTAAAGAGTTAAACAGCAGGGATCGGAGTTGGCTCAATTTCCTGCTGTTAGTGGCAGGTGTCGGCTGTAATTAGCAGACAGCACCTGCCGCCTATGTAGTGTACTTATTGAGTAAGCTCACTACATAGGACCCTACTGACAATAAGAGATACCCATATGTTGGTAAGGAGTTAAAGGTTTTAGTTTTGAAAGCCCTCTCGTGTTAAGGATCTTAATCTTTTGGCCAGAGTGGAGAGTGGTAAAAAACAGCATTTGTTATTCTGGAAGATCTGTCCTGGATTACACAGACAATTTAATACTATGAATGGGCACCGTGTAATCCTTAAAGGGATATTTCCATTTTGTACATTTATGGCTGAACTTGGAACTCCTATTGAGGTAATCCAAGGTGGACACACATACAGCCACCTCTCTTTTTGCTGTTTGTGCAGCAAGATCGCGAAGGAATGGTAAGTGGACTCCCTTCTGAAAGTGGATCTTTGAGACCCGCACCTACCATACATTTGAGACCTATTCTGTGAATATGCCATAAATGTATGTGATGAGAATACCCCCTTTAATTTCACCTGTGGTAGCGCTGCAGGGTGGCTGAACACTGGATCTCCAGCACAAAGCTATAATCTGTAGGGAAACCTGGCAACAAGACACTTTGTGATCTGTTTATTCTCAAAGGACCCATCTTACCAGGTAGGGATTGTCCAAAGTGAAGGACCCATTTACCTGAGGATACGTAAAAATAGTCATCTAGTTTCCCATAAAATGCTTCTTTATTGAATATCCATTATAAAAACAGGAATGCAACCCATTTACCTAAAGTAGATAACCATATGATTCTATGACATTTAAAACCTGGTTCTCCGAGGGATAATACCGATGTAAGACAAGAAGCTTTTATGCCCTTTAAAGAGAAACTGTCACATAGATTATGCCCCCCTTGCTGAGGACAGCCCAGGCTATTGTCAGACCTGCTGTTTCCAGCGCGGTGTCCCTTATTCTGTAAGATGCTGCAGTTTTAGAGCATTTACCCCTCAAATCTTATTCATGAGTAGGTGTTAGCCCCGCCCACTGACAGTTATTCACATGTTTCTACCTATTCAAAGAAGTAGGTTTATCAGGTGAGGTGGGTGGGGCTAGCCTCCGAGTGGCCGGGTTTGAAAAAAACTGACTCTCTGAAGGACTCTTCGAATGACTCTTCTGGCTGAAAACTGCAGATTTTAGCATTAAATACTCTAAAACTACAGCATCTTACAGAATAAGGGACACAGCGCTGGAAACAGCCGGTCTGACACTGGCTTGTTCTGCCCTCAGCAAGGGGGACATGATCTATGTGACAGGTTCTCTTTAAGGCCGGGTTCATGCAATTTTGTATGCCTCTTTTGCAGCTTTTCGTGATACTTCTTCTCTGTGTCCGCTCCACTAACAGTTGTGGTTTTTTTGGTTTGTGTGCTTCTTTCTAGAGATGTCCAAAGTCCAGGATGATGAAGTAGGTGATGGAACAACATCAGTGACTGTGCTGGCTGCTGAACTGCTTAGAGTAAGATTTTTATTTTTTTTTAAATCCTAGATTTTTGTCCCTATTGTGTCTAACAATGTAACTTTTTAATGTAAAAAAATAACAAATGTTTAAGTAGAGGTTTTTTGAGGCTACATGAATGAAACCTTAATATGTCATCTGATTTATATACTGCAGTAAGTTTTCTGCCCTTATTCTGGGTAAGGTTATATTCAAACGGCTTATTTTGGGGCGTACTGCGCTTAATACGTGGGGAAATGCGCCCCATAATTACGGTAATCCAAAACTGTCATAGAGAGCTATGGATTACGCCCTCTCTCCCCGCTCGTACAATACAATCATACGCGCGGGGAGATAAGCGACATTTCAACTATTTGCCGCGAATACGCACCGCCAGTAATGCATGTCTATGGGGCTGGCGGGCTGCCCCCCCCGTGTCGCGGGTGTATGCGCTGATAAGCGCAAGCTCCCGAAACACATGTATTGCGGCGCGTACTGTACTCGCTGCAATACATTGTGTGAACATACCCTGAGCCTGAGGAATCACAACCTCCTAACCACTTCCGAGTTGATATTGTACTGTCCATTTATACATAGACAAATGTACCATTGACTAGCATAGATCTTAGCTCAGCTGAGTTGTATAGAGCTGCTGTTTTACCAACGCGCAAAACATTTCCTTCCCACCGTGAGGGAGATAATGCAAGGGTTAAACGGCAGAGATCTAACCTTTATCTTGTATTCTGTGGATTGGTGGTAACTGTTAACCAGTGGTTGTCTTGCACCATGTGAATGCAAAGGTAATTATTTTTTACATTTTACTGTATGTGTCAGGAAGCCGAACTTTTGATTGCCAAGAAGATCCATCCACAGACTATTATTTCTGGTTGGAGACAAGCTACTCAAGTTGCCAGGGAAGCCCTTCTTAAGGCCGCATTGGATCATGGGTGAGTTATTGAATGGAAAAACGATATTTGACTCAAGTGAAGAATATGTCCCTCTAGGACATAAATTTCACTCAACACAAACGGGAAACTTCTCTGCTGTATGCCAGAGGTTTATAAATCTAAAAATGACAACCGAGTTAAGATTGTTTTTTCCCCAACACTATGATGGTAAACAGAATAAGTTTATTTTGTAAGAGAGCCCTTTGAATTTAGCAGGGTTATATATTTATATATATATATATATATTAATAATATAATAAATATAATAATATATATTTTATATATATATTATATATAATTTACTCTTCGAGGTCATTTTTGCTTATAACAAGCACCCTATACATACATGTTCTCCTCTTCGCGCCCCTCCACCCCCAACAACAGATCAGCCATTCTTCTTTGATCCCATTTGTCACATGCTGCAATTCAAAAGGAGAAATATTTAACCCCTTTTTTTTAGCTTTTGCCTCCCGGTTTCAACAGTGATACATACTTTTTATTTCTGAGGATTTCTTCATAGTCTAAGTTTAAAAGTAATGACTGCATAATTTTTTGTTACTTTTTTTTTTTTTGAAGTGTGAACATAGTGTTTTGCGCATTTTTATTTTTTTTTATTTTACTTCATTCACTTTTCACACTAAATAACCTGTTAGATTAATTCTACAGATTACGGTCATGTAGATACCTAGTATGTGTAGTTTTTTTTTGGGATGTAATGTATGCACAATATATTTTGTTGTCAAAGGGAACCTGTCACATAGATAATGCCCCCCTTGCCGAGGGCAGTACTAGCTAGTGTCAGACATGAAGTTTTCAGCGCTGTGTCCCTTATTCTGTAAACTACAATAGTTTCACAGTATTTAATGCTCAAATCTAGCAGTTTGCAGCCAGAAAATAGTCCAGCTTATTCATGAGCAGGTGTTAGCTCCACCCGTACTAGGCTAGCCCTGCCCACCTGACAGTTATTCACATGTTTCTACCTATTCAAAGTAATAGTTTAGTTGTGAGGTGGGCGGGGCATGAATCAAACGGACTCTCTTCATGAATAAGCTGGACTCTTTTCTGGCTGAAAACTGCCATATTTGAGCATCTCATGCTTCAAAACTATAGCATCTTACAGAATAAGTGAGACAGTGCTAGAAACAGCATGTCTGTCATTAGCTTGTGCTGCCCTCAGCAAGGGGGGCATAACCTATGTGACAGGTTCCCTTTCATTTTTTTTTTTTTAACTTATAGCTTTTTTCACACTTTTCTAAAAATGATTTAATCCAATTAGGGATAACTATTTAACACTTCTTTTTTGCACTTCATAATGTGTTAGCATACTCCTGCATGCTAATCACAATCTGTGAAAGTATGCCACAGGCTACAGTCAGGGCAGCAGTACACAGTGTGCCCTGACTGCAGGCTTGCAATCCAGACATCTGTGGGGCTACTCTAGGTCCCCAGGGTTGACTGTACAGATGTTCCATGGCCCTGGACTCCCAATGGAGCAGGCGGATTCCCTTTGATTGTGGTCACGGACGGGGTCAAACAAAGGGTTCAATTCTCCTTACGTTTAGAGATTGTTCTAGGAACTGCTCCGTTCCTAGCTCTATTAAGGCGCTGGGAGCGGCAAAACTCATCTGTCTGCAACAATGTCTTTTGGTGTCGCTGCAGTCAGACGACCTTCACCACCTGACGTCAGAAGTCGGCGGGCGGTCGTTAAGGAGTTGAAGTCTCTTTTTCTGTTTTCCAGGAGATCTGCCAGGGCCCCCCTTTTCCTTACTGTTCTCTGTGAAACTGTAACATAACTGCCTGGAGCAGGAGATTCATCCATCTTGGCTCTCTGCAGTAGGAAACAAAATGTGAAAACTTTGCCCGTGCCAGAAAAAGAAGCGAGCAGCAAGCCCCTTTTTGCTTGGGCCTGTAAATATCTTATAGGAGCGCTGACAGACTTGCTGCAAGCCAGTTGGTACTCTGTAAAGGAGTCTTTACATTGCCCAGTTGCCGGGCACTGAGCAGCTCAAGGAATGATCATCCAGCAGTTCACTTTTTTTCTGCTGTACATCCCCTGTTTACACATCAAAACACGCTGCAGGCAAATGATGATTTCAGTGTAAACAGATTATAGGGCAGCTATCAGGAATGAACATTCCTACAAGTTTGTTTGGCTGGTGATTGAACCATATAAGAAACTTTAAAGTGTTTGAATTAAAATAAGAAGTGTACAACAAAAAAAAAATGTGCTCACCTACAAATCTTGCAGAGAACAAAAGGTGTTTCCAAAAAAAAAAAAAAAAAATACAAGTACTTAAAGGGGTTGTATCATTTCATTGAATGGTCTTCAGAATAAGGGGACAGTGAAAACAAGCAACTGTGCAATTGGATGTCATTTGCAAAGCTGTCTTGTCTTCACTGTCTCCCTTATCTTCGTTTTCTGTAAACACTGTTCCCCAGTGCCCGTCGGATTCCACCTCCTTGCATTTCATTGGCTGCTGGCCCTACTAATTTACATTGTCTGCACCCCCCCCTCCGTCGTACTAACGGGAGCATGCATTCCTGCCTCTTCACTCAAAGTAAGGACCGGCACAATTTCACGCTGCACAGCCAGCAGAAACAGAGGCATTGCACCTGCTTCTACAATCAGAAAACAGCAGAATTGCGTGTCGGTGCCTAATGCAAACCTAAAAGGAGCATTAGCTGCCTCTCTCTCTCTCAAAGTAAGGGACCTACAGCAATTTCACTCTGCACAGCCAGAAGAAACACAATAATACTGCAGGGCTTCTACAATCAGAAAACAGTAGAATTTTGCCTCGATGCCTAAATGCTCCTGCGTGTAAACATAGAAAGGATATCTGTGCTGCTCTGGAGGAGTTCATAGAAGACTGGATTCAATTGTAACAAACCTCCAGCTGTGAAAGGAGAAGAGATCAGTGCTCTGAGTTCATAGACTGAATGCAGGGCTGCATACTTACAAAACAAGACTGCATAGGGAGAACGACACAGTGACATATGGACTCGGGGGAGGGGTGGGGGGCTGGGGAGCGTGAACAGTGAAGGGGGGGATGATGTCTTCCCCCCTCAGTTAAGAAACACCCAGCTGGGAGGGGAAGAAACGCCCCTGAATTTGTAGAGCTGAGAGCACAATGAAACACACGAACTGAAGAAGCGATGCATCCCCTTTAAGAGAAGAAAGAAAATTACACACGCTATACCTTTTGTTACAGAGCTCCTAATGAAATCTTACATCTTTGTGATTACAAGCCATGGCTGAGATGTAAGAAAAGTGTTGTTGTGCAAACTGTGTACATGCTTATGTTTGTGTCACACAGCACTTCATAATTTTGTCACGTCGTAAGATAAACTACCCATGCGACAAAAGTGTCCTACGTTATGACAAATATTGTTTTGGCCACACCACTCTTAAAAGGGCATGGCTAACAACACATTAACTGCAATACTTCTAGGCATGTGGTACAGAAATGTCGTATCCTATGAATTGGCATAGACACACCCCATGTCAAACAGCGCAGCCAAGTGTGTCAGCCTTATCGTACGGAATTATTCTTTTTGGGGCAAATCTTTTCTAAATATATCATACATGGAGCATAATAATATCTGTCGTAGCCTATGCCAGCAAACTGGCGCAGCAGTTTTACATCTGGGCCCATGTGTATAGTCTGATCGTGCAGTCATATTTGCCTCTTTCCTGATTGACATAAGAGGGGCAGATGGCATATTTTTGACAATTAATTGAAATGTTCTGGTGCCCTAAAAATGTTGGAGTGTCTGCAGTTACGGTAACTGAAACTTAAAAGATAAATGTTAAATTGCCTTTATTGCTGTGCTCTTACCAACCGTTAGCAACTGTCTCTTTCCACAGAAATGATAAAGAGAAATTCGAGGCTGATCTTTTGAATATTTCCAGAACAACTTTGTCTTCTAAGCTCCTCACTCACCATAAAGATCATTTTGCCAAACTTGCAGTGGAAGCTGTATTGCGGCTGAAGGGTTCTGGAAATCTGGAAGCTATCCATGTAATTAAGAAGTTAGGAGGAAGTTTAACAGAATCTTATTTGGATGAAGGTATTATGTCTAAGCATGCCTGCTAATGTAAAACATGGGGGGCTTTTATCATTGCAGTGGATATTGATAAGGCCCCTATAAACGGAAGAGCGGACTGCACCGAATGATGTTTATGGGCGTCTCCGCCATTGAAAACTCATGCACACTTGACTGACTGTGCATGTGTATGGCGGGAGGTGCAGCTGCAATCCAGCTGGGCACCTTTAAAGCGAGCCGTCACTTCTGATTACAGCGCTGTTTTACTAATTGCCCATCTTACTACACGTAACAATTACTGGCTAAAACAAATTACCTTTATTAAATAATACATAAAAAGTGAAAATATTTAAAAACACACCAATTAGTAACTGAACAGGGTTACACAGAAGCCAATAAAACAGATATGGATGGGTGCAGTTTATTATTCAAATAAAACAATATAATATTAAGACTGTTCATGATATCCACTTATCAAACTATGTTCAATAGTAAGGGGTGATAGTAATCAAGTGACACAAAATATACACCCCAAACACACATGTTAAACTATTATCCCATAGAAACCATGAACTATCTAACCCACTCTCATATACCTGTACTGGCTGCCGTGTATGGACACAGTCCCGACACACGTTTCGTGTAGGCTTCCTCTGGGGACCTGTCTATATATCTGTCTGGTATATCTAATTGCCCATCTTAGTACATTCATTATACAGCATTTCTGTAGTCCCAATGCAATAGCAAAGAATATTTTTCACATACCTTTCTTCTCTTCTTTCTTCTTCTCTCAGCGATATTCCTACTCAATAGGCTCTTGCAGATGTGTTATGGCTCTGTTTTCTACAGAGCTATACTAAGACTGCCATAAAGGTTAAAGGCTCTTTACCTTCATATTTCAACAGTTTTATATATGGGTGTTTTGTCAGTTTCCATATAAGCTCTTCTGTATGCACAAACCCTAGGACTACAGCATGAATGTGTGTAATATCTGTTGTCTTTTAGGCTTCCTCTTGGACAAGAAAATTGGAGTAAACCAACCAAAACGTATTGAAAACGCAAAAATCCTTATTGCAAATACAGGAATGGACACTGATAAAATTAAGGTTAGTGTTTTTCTTTTGAGTGTTTTTAACCCTTTTAACTGGCTGGCTTTGTTCCTAAAAAAAATTCTCTGTTGTACAGGTTTTTGGTTCAAGGGTACGTGTGGACTCTACTGCAAAAGTGGCTGAAATTGAATTGGCAGAGAAAGAGAAGATGAAAGAGAAATTAGATAGAATTCTAAAACACGGTATCAATTGTTTCATTAAAAGGTAGTAACTAAAACGTTGTCAAATAATGTAAGTGTGAAGTTGGGTTATTAAATCAGGAAACCTTTTGTCAGTGTTACCACTACCTTTCAGAGTTGGCTAACAGTATATATTAGGGAGTTGTAGTGTCCCTCCAGTCTTTCACTTTTGCTGGGTCTGGCATCAGCAGTGTGTAGAGGCAGCTGCTTGCTTGGTGGTACAGTTGCTGTGGCATAAGTTTGAAACCCAGAAAGAATTGTACAAGAGTCCTATTAATCCAAATAATTTGGACCTTTGCATGATTTGTTGTATGATTGCATTGACAACTCTGCCGCCTAGCATGCAGTCACATCTTTCCAGACCTGATGTCCCTTGACGTTTCAATTAAAGAAAAGCGTTTTCTAATACACTTATGGTGGGATCCAATCGCAGACAACCCCCAGTGGATCATTAGGCAATGTTCCCACGGCTTATTGCCGACGTAATTACAGGGACGGATTTCGCTCCGCAATTACGCCGGCGTGCAGCGGGGCGGGGGGCCGGCAGCTCGCCGGCCCCATAGACACTCATTATTCACGGCGCGTACACGCCGTAAATAATGTGCATGTCACTTTGTCCCCCCTTGGCATATTCGCCGAGCGGGGAGAGGAGACAGAATCCATAGTTCTCTATGTGAACTGTGGATTACCGTAATGACTGGGACGGATTCCAGCCGTACTGCAGCGCAAATCCGGCGCACAGTATGGCTGGAATCGGTCACAGAATAAGCCGCAGCTGCATTCTACATTAGGAGACATGAGTATTTGCTCGTTAGTGAATGTTCTGGTTTCATATGTGTCCGCCTTAGTTGATCCATCCCAGCTTATCAAGCATTTATGTGTTATACTTTTAGCAGTTTCATAATGTAATCCTTACATGGCCTACTGGTGGAGATCAGTAAGAAGCAGTCAGTCGTCTTTCTTAATCCACCATTACTGGCAAACATTTTAAGTCTGGGGTCACATAGTTCAGCAGCTGCATGCAGACAGAACCAATCTCATGAGGCAGCCAGTGCCAACTCATTGGCTTTTGGCCACCGCATACAGGCATAGTTTTATCCTCATGCAGCTGCTGGACCCGTCTAACCATATTATAAGGTGGAGCTGCTGTAGCTGGATGCAGTCTCTTTTTTTAAATTGTTAAAATGATGCACTAGTTTTTGCAGGAAATTAACTGAATTCCCTCACTTTTTTTTCATTTCCTTTCTTAGGCAGCTGATTTATAACTATCCAGAGCAGCTGTTTGCTTCTGCCGGAGTCATGGCAATCGAACATGCAGATTTTGTTGGGGTTGAGCGTCTAGCCCTTGTAACAGGTATTATTTCCCTTGTTTTAACAGTCATTGTAACAAGCAGACATTAATATCCATAATTACTGGCACATCGTTTAACCAACCTAAAAATGTCAATTTTGAAGAAATTGTTTTTCCTGTTAATGGATATCACACATGCACAGTCTCAAGATGGTTAGAGGGAAGTCTTGTTTGATCATTAGCTTAGTTACTGTGGTGTTGCTAGAAATTTATGCATTTCATTTAGAGGCTATCCCACTTATATGTAAGGAATTTTCAGTTGCAGAAACTTCTTGAGCAATGCTATTGCATTAAAGCCTTAAATGGAATCATTAAGAGACACACACACACAAAAAGCATACTTGAAAGTTCCTCTCTCGCTTCAGGTGGAGAGATCGCATCTACTTTTGATCATCCTGAGATGGTTAAGCTTGGAAACTGTAAACTTATTGAAGAAGTCATGATTGGGGAAGATAAGATGATTCACTTCTCAGGTGTTGCCATGGGTGAGTAATAATAACCTTTTTTTGTTCATATGATAGTATTGCAGTGTATTGTACTCGTTAGCCTAACGCTAGCTGACATCCTTTGAGATCCCACCTCACATGGATATATGTGTAGCCTCAAAATGGTTTTGCCATGAAGCAAAATTCCTTTCCGAGGCTGGAATGCAGCAAGCTGCTAGACTCTCAGAGCATGGAGAGATCACCTGTGCAGGTGTCCCCATTCTTATGGCAGTACCAAACATTGTCGAGTAAGGCTAGGTTCACACGGCTTAAATACAGGGAGTAATTACACCCCGCAATTACGCCGTGTGGCCAGGGGTGGGAGCGGGGGGCCGGGACCTTGCCGGCCCATCGACTTGCATTACCAGCAGCACGTATACGCTGCTGGTAATTCACATGTCACTTCTCTCCCCCCGTGGCTTATTCGCCGTGCAGGGAGAGGAGACGTAATCCATAGTTCTCAAATGAGAACTGTGGGATTACCGTAATGACTGGACGTTTTACCCCGAAAATTTGCGCACTCCGGCGTTTTAAAACGGACTGAAATACGTCCAGTTTTAAGCCGTGTGAACATGGCCTAAGTGTGCATGTCAATACTTGGAAACCCCATATACCTGAATAGAGGAGAGCATCACAACGTTGCCTTTCTCCACATACACTGAGGCCAGCTCAAAGTGAGCTATAAAATGGCTTCAAAGGGATTTTGCTTCGTAAAATGTTAGTAATGGTATGGGTTTGGTTTCTTTTGTATTCCAGGAGAAGCTTGTACAATTGTTCTTCGTGGTGCAACACAGCAGATTTTGGATGAAGCTGAACGGTCCCTTCATGATGCACTCTGTGTACTGTCTCAGACTGTAAAAGATACCAGAACAGTGTTTGGAGGAGGTACTTAAATGTTAAATATTTTACATTTATGCTGTCCTCTTGGCACTTTTTTTTCCCCACTGTTACTAACTATTGTGAACCCTATTTTAGGTTGCTCTGAGATGTTGATGGCCAACGCTGTGACCGATCTGGCTAAAAGGACACCAGGGAAAGAGTCTGTGGCAATGGAGTCTTTTGCCAGAGCACTACAAATGGTAAGTGGGACAACTTTGTAGTTGGTGGGAGTTATAGAGGGTTTTGGCCATTGGTGTGCTAAAAAGTATTCCTCTTGATCTGTGGGACGATAGTATAAATGTTCTCTATAAATCTCAGACTATACAGTGTGTCCGTGAATTATCTTCATTTTACTGAAGGCAAAGATTCTGCAATTGCATTTATTTTCTGCTTGTGACTTTTAACAGCAGAAAAGCACAATGTCCATCTAGTCTTATGGCTTACCTTGTCATATGAGACTAGTCAAAGTAAAGGGAGGAATTACTAGCATTCTGCAATAAATTTTTGCAGCTTATTTTGGCCTTTAGCATTTTTTTTCTTAACCCCACAACTTTTGCAGTCAAAGTAGGCCCTTTCGAGCTTGCGTTTTGTAGGACAGGCCATACATCCTAATGGCACCGTTTTGGAGGTGCCTAACTATTTTTGGTGGTGGATAATGGAAAAAAAAAAAAAAGCGCAATAGTGTTTTAGATCTCACTATTACAGCATTCAGCATGTACTATATAAATCACATAATCCTGCTGACTTGCAAATAGTTTTACTACTTTTGCACAATAAAAAAAACACTTAAATTGTGTTGCCACCCTCTAAAATCCCTAACCTTTTTATTTTTTGGATGATGGAGCAGTATTAAAAGGGTTTTCTCACCATGCTGCTTCAGTCACAGGCAGCTTCAGACTTGCTCTGAGTGTTCAGGCTGTGGGTCGTTCTATAGCAGTGCTTAGCATCTCTAGCACCTCTATAAGTAGCTGAATGTTACAGTGAAGTAAGAGCATGAGATTTAATCTGTAGAAAAACAAAGCTACAGAGCTTCAAGGAGTAAAAACACTTGCTTTTCAATGGTAAACAGTCTAATTTTGTTAGAGATAAAGACTACTCGGTCCGACCATGGTGACGTCAGTCCCTGCTCCTTCTAATGAGGAAGGGAGATATGGACAGTAACCTAGAGGCGCTTGGGTGAACTCAGCAAATAAAATAACATCTGACCAGGGTAATATCAAAAGAGCAATTAACTTAGTAAAAGTGTCCATTTACATTTCCCGACATGTTGAAAGCTAATTATTGTAGTGAAAAAACCCTTTAAGGTTATTTTGCAAGGTCATGTTTTCAACCATGTTATTTTAACCATTTGAAGATACATATGATATTCTAATCTCTGTTTTTTCGAGGTGTGAGGGTGTTGGAGGCTGGATGAACATAAACCAGTAGTTTGGGCACTTTTAATTATTTAATTTTTTTTTTCTTTTGGTAAGAAGTTGACCATGCAGTTGGTTGTACTAGCACTGAATTTGATAAGTAATTGAATTTCTTTAATTGTGAATGTAGTGGCAAGTTATTGTCAAATTATTATAAAAAAAATTTTTATATTGTTTTTTAGCTTCCAACGATCATAGCAGACAATGCTGGCTATGACAGTGCTGACTTGGTGTCCCAGCTCAGAGCAGCTCACAGTGAAGGAAAGTCAAACTATGGGCTTGGTATGTACGGAATTGTAATTCTTAAGTGTATTCTTTATTAATCTTATGTACTGTTAGTCATTATTTCCTCTGCTTGGTTAACCTTGATGAAAGTCAGGTTTAATGTAAGAACGGAGGCAGCGAGGTTAATCTGGTGGGATATATTTTTTACTTTAAAATGGATCAGAGGAAAGGAGAATATAGTGAGTAACTTTAAAGGGGTTGTCTCACTACGAAGATCATAGTTGAAATGTGGGGACCAAAAATATAAAGATGTACGTCCTTGGTTACTATTGGCAAAGTGCTACGTTTTTAGAGAACGGGCTGGTTTACATGTGCTTAGCAACGGTGTTTGTTTACAGGTCGGGGAAGCGTTCTGTCCCACCCAGGTCGTGCACATGCAAAGGAAAGGCAGTGAAGAGGAGGGGCAGGGATGTGTGTATTGGCAGGCAAGGAGGAGAAGCAGGGGGGTTGTGTGTATTGTATCCTCTTCACTGTCTCTCCTCCATGCCTGTGGCTTCCAAAACACACATCCCTGTGGCTGCCAATACACCCCCCCCCCTGCTCTTCCACGCCTTTTGGGTCCCTGATGTGCTGCCAATCCACACAACCCCCCTGAACATCCTCTTCACTGCTTCTCCTCCTTGCCTGCCAAAACACACATCCCTGCCCCTCCTCTTCACTGCCTTTCCTTTGCATGTGCACGACCTGGGCGGGACAAAATGCTTCCCCGACCTGTAAATAAACACCGTTGCAAAGCACATGTAAACCAGCCCTTTCTCTAAAACCGTAGCACTTTGCCAATAGAAACCAAGGACGTACATCCTTAGATTTTTGGTCCCCACATTTTCAACTATGATCTTCGTAGTGAGACAACTCCTTTAAGGATTTTTTTTTGTACTTATTTTGAATGTTTAGTGTTTTATTAAATGCATATCATTAAACTCCGACTGATTCTAAATTTTGTAAACAAACATAAAAAGTTCGGTCACGTGTCTCTCAACTGCAAAGATATGAATACTTTATTTGGGGTTATTTGTCTCAGGTTCAAATTTTCTTAGGGATTTGATGGTGGGTTTGGCATAACTTTATAAATACATTCATTCAAGTATTCATATGTTGATCTTTTTCCCCTCTATCAGATATGAAAAATGGCACTATAGGTGATATGGCAGAGTTGGGTATCACTGAAAGCTTCCAGGTCAAGAGACAAGTCTTGTTGAGTGCAGCTGAAGCTGCCGAAGTCATCCTGCGTGTGGACAACATTATTAAAGCTGCACCCCGGTAAGTTACATGTTTCACTATAGTATTAAACCTAGATCTATGTAATGGTCTGTCTATTTAACTTACCCCTATAACCTAAAGCTTTCTTCATGGAGACAATATATAATCTGTATACTGTTGCTGCCCTTTATAATTGGGGAATAATGGTGCACTGAGGAGTTTTATATGGGAGCTTACAAGAAGGCCATTCCTTTTGCATTCTGTAACTGGAAAATTCCTATGCATGAAATATCATTGGATGTTTATGAAGTCTGTCATTTCACAGTGTTTTCAGTAGGACAGTCTGCTCTTGAGTGAAATTAATGTGGATCTAGCCTAGTTCCAGTATTGCAGTGGACATGCCCTTTAAAGGGAATGTGAATGCAGTTGTGATTGAGATGAGTTTGCAGCACAGATGCCATTCATTGTTATATACTGCTTGTCTGGCATCCACAGTAACATACATTAGCTGTTTAGCGACCGTCTAGTTGGCTTTATCACGTGCTGCTTTGATCATCACTTTGATAGTTTGCACACGGTGGCTGAGATCCTGGTACTGAGGACATCTGCATGGAGTTTGTATGGTCTACCTGCATTTGCACGGTTTTCCTCTGAACACTCCAGTTTCTCCCCGCACTCTGAGGCCTGGTTCACATCAGCGCTGTGCTTTCCGTTAGTCTGCCCCATTTGGTAGATGTATATGTGTGTATGTATGTACATATATATATATAATATAAACAATGCAGACAGATATAAAAATATCTTTTTTTATTTAAAGGATGCATCAAATAAAAGGATACTTTGACCTCAGTTTGCATCGGTTAATTTCCATTTTCAGGAGGATGTCTGTTTACAACGGATGACCCAATGCAAATGTGAACCAGGCATAAAAATGTGCTGAAAATGTTATTGGCTTCATATCAAAAGTGACACTTATGTATGTTTCTGAATTAAGGAAGTTAGATTGTGAGCTAATGTGAATGGTGACCATCAATATACAGCGCTGCAGAATAGGTCATCGCTATATAAGTAACGAAAATAGTAGTTTTATCTCTAGGGAAGGGTTCAACACATTGGGGCACATTTATTCTGGTACTTTTGCCAAAATACTGTCGTACATGCCTTACACCACATTTATTATGCGTTTTAGATGTTTTTTAGACACTTCTGTGGCTCTTCCGATAAAGGTGGCGGGTTTTGTAGACCAAAGGCACTGCTTAACGTGCAACACCGTGTGCCAAAATCAACACTAACTAAATCTAGCACATTTTAAGACCGTACACGAAGTATTAGACGGTATTAATCTGCCTCAGTGTTTACAGTGGCTCAGGTTGGCATTGTTCTTAGTGTTACTGCAGCAGCTGGCTTACAAAGACCTGAGCCATTCTGCCAGTGAGCATTGCTTTCTCTGTATACTCTAATAACAGTACACAGTTGGCTCATATGTCTCCTGCCCAAACCCCATACACAACAAGGCATTTCAGGGTTAAAGTAACCTGGGCTGTCGTACTCTACCTATGCTGGTGTAATAAACTTTTGTTATAGCCTAGAAAAATTCTGAAATCTACTAAATAAGCAAACAACGAAAATGATGGTAATTTCTGTCAGCAAATGGCATTTGCTGTTTGGGAAGTCGCCCTTTCCCCATTTTTGTGTGATCCATTTGTTTTTGTGATATGTTGTCAATTTTTGATGTTTTGACTTGTTTTTTCTGGTTTTGTGTTTCATAACATGTTTTTTTTTTCTTCCACCATTGTATAGGAAACGCGTTCCTGATCATCATCCCTGTTAAAATAACATCAGCAAGCAGATTGTAAAGTAGGCTGCATTTGGACCCTTATTCACAAACCAGGCAGAGGAAGGCTGTATGATTGTCAACTTGCCACTTGAGGATTACACCAGCACTGGTGGTTTATTTATTGCTTTAAGGAAGCTCTTGTTTTTCATACCTAAATTTTGTTTAGTCCTGTTTGTTCTCTTTCAATATAGAGCACTGAAAAAATAAATCTCTCATGTGAAATTGTTGCTGTAAGTGTTGCTGTTAGAATAACTCACACAGATGCACAGACTCCTCTTTGTATGTTGCCAAAACAAGATTTAAATACCACGTAGTAATAGGATTTCACCCCTGGGTTTTGTGCTTTTCCACATAGTTAAGAAAATGGAACCTGTATCAAATAAATAGCGTGAATTGCATGCGTCTAAGTGACGTAAATATATTTTTAATCTCTTATATTTCAACTAGAGATTTTACATTAAACCACACTTGTAGTGATCTGGACCTAGGCCTATGATCTGATTATGTGTCGTGTGTGTGGGTAGGTTTATTTTTTTCTCTTCTCTTTCGAGTCCTTTTTATTGAAACATACAAATGGTATTGCATACAAATATACACTTCTTATAGAGTATAACGAAAAAATCATTTTTAGTTAACGATTTAATATAAATTTCAATTGTACGTAATTCAAAAGAAATGCTTTTACTTTTAACTCGCTCTCCACCCATAGAGCTGGTTTGCTCAGAAATTAGTGTAGCACATACAGAATTATATAACAAATGAGACTCCAAAACGTTTTCTACGTTTTTTTAAAAAAATTAGTATTTAAGATTCCTTAGTCTTTGATCCACCTACAATTATAGTACCCGTCGATGCGTTTTGACATAAATTTATATGTTGGCACAAAGTCTTTTGCTCTTTTCTCCCCTTGAGCTTATTTGAATATATTTTAATTTCAGTGGACCAATGCTGCCGTGTAAGTTTCCACACACCTGAATGGTGCCTCTCTAGGGAGTAATGTTACCACTTTTGAGCTACATCTAGAGCAGGCATCCTCAAACTGCAGCCCTCCAGCTGTTGGAAACTACAACTCCCATCATTCCCACTCTTATAGTTATATAAACGCATGATGGGAGTTGTAGTTTCCCAACAGCTGGAGGGCCGCAGTTTGAGGATGCCTGATCTAGAGCCTCTCACCCAGTCAACCAGTTCTTTACTCTGCACTGATAAAGGGCATACACATGGGATATTAGGTGTGGCTTTACAGTCATGCTAAAAGGCTCAGTGACTCGGATGTGAATTGAGGTTCCTGCGTTTAATAGGTGGCACAGTGTCCTCGCTCTTTTTACTTCGACTTATTTGAATATATACAGTGTGGAAAATAAGTATTTGACACACTGGCGATTTTGCATGTTTTCCCACCTTCAAAGAATTGAGAAGTCTGTACTTTTTATTATAGGTACACTTCAACTGTGAGACAGAATCTAAAAAAAAAAAAAAATCCAGGAAATCATTGTATTTTTGAACAATGAATTTGCATTTTATTGCATAAAAAAGTATTTGATCACCTACCAACCAGCAAGAATTCTGGCTCTCAGACGTTTTAGTTTTTTCTAAGCGTGCTTTCACATAGTGCTTTTTTGATGTGTTTTTTTTTGTGCAGGAAGGCACAGCAATTAATGCTGTACAAAAATCGCGGTACAAAATTTCTACTGCGATTTTTGCCACGTTTTTTGTGCAGCATTGTACAGCATTAATTGCTGTGCCTTCCTGGACAAAAACCGCATCAAAAACGCACTGTGTGAAAGCACCATTAGAAGCCCTTCCACTCTGCACTCATAATCTGTATTAATCACACCTGTTTGAACTTGTTACCTGTATAAAAGACGCCTGTTCACACACTCCAGCCTCTCCACCACGGTCAAGACCAATCTGCTGTCTAAGGACACCAGAGACAAAATTGTAGACCTGTACAAGTCTGGGATGGGCTACAGGACAAAAGACAGCAGCTTGGTGAGAAGGCAACAACTGTTGGCACAATTATTAAAAATGGAAGAAACACAAGATGACTGTCAGTTTTCCTCGGTCTGGGACTCCATGCAAGATCTCGCCTCGTGGGGTAAGGATGATTATGAGATAGATCAGGCCCAGAACTACATGGGGAGGGACCTGGTCAATGACATTGTAAATACAGTTGGAGAATCTTTCTCGGTACATAAATACCGTATCAGAACCTGCTGATGTAAATACAGTGCTGGAATGAAGTTCAGCATAAAAATACAGTAACTGAATCATGCTTATTGCATTAATACTGTATAAGAACCAGTCTATTCGTAAAGATTATACCAGAAAAAGTGCATTACTTTAAAAAAAAAAAGGTAACGGGCTTAAGCACAGTGAATATAATTCGTATAAGAACTAAGCTCTCCACTCTACCAATCCATTCACTTGCTTCCCATTTCCCGGCGAATTCATTTCAAGCTACTAACCATGACCTACAAGGCTCTCCATGACCTCTCTCCTCCATACATCACTGCCTTAATTTCCAAATATCTGCCCACACGCAACCTCTGCTCCTCACAGGACCTTCTCCTCTGCTCTCCCCTTATCAGCTCCTCACACAACCGTCTCCAAGACTTCTCCCGTGCTTCCCCCACACTCTGGAACTCACTGCCACCAACACATCAGACTCTCCGTCACTTTCACCAGCTTCAAAAGCAATCTGAAAACCCATTTCTTCAGGCTTGCCTATAACCTACACTAACCTTGCTGTTACTACATCCTCCACAAATATGTCTGCCCCCCACCTTCTGTCTCTTTCCCCCTCCTTGTAGATTGTAAGCCCTCGCGGGTAGGGTCCTCTCTTCCTCTGTCGTGCCAATTGTCATTAACCCTTATCACTGTACTCGTTTGACTTATGTAATGTATGTAACCCCCTCGAATGTACAGCGCCCTGGAATCAATGGCGCTTTAAAATAAATAATAATAATCCTTTAAACATGGTACCAAGCCAAAGATGGATAAATAAAAATGGTGAGAGATTTAGTGCAAGCTTGCAAATGGGGGGGGGGGGTGGGCGGGGGAATTAAAGGCATTAAACCCCAGACCATGCCTAGAACAATGTTAATTCAGATCAACCACAGGCCCTTTAATAACCAGATAATCGGACTCCTCTACTTACCACTCACAGTATTACTACCTGAAAGGGGCTGATTGCAGGACTGTTGTGATGGGACCAGGATCTCATCTGCATTAGTTCTAATTGTAGTTTTCCCTGTATGTGTGAAATGTATACCGTAGTTAAAAACACTGCAGTTTAGCCATGATTTACATACAGATGTAGCAGAACTAAAAAGAACCGATAATGCACCGTGATATCACGGCACCGAGTGTTATCTCTACTTTCTCAATGCTTTTCAATGGCCTTTGTTTACAGAGAGAAGATAACACAAAAAGCTGTGATATCACGGTAAAGCTAGACTCTGCTACATCTGTTGGACATTTGCACAATTGTCAAAACACCTGTGTATTTGGTAGCAAGTTTCTGCCAAATTGCAACATATACAATATGCAAGAGGTGACCTATTTTTATTAATTTGCCAACCTCTGCTCTCCAGGAAGAGCCCTGGCAGTAATCAAACCTCATGGGCAGCTCAGCTGTAAATACACTTTACAGTAATAGTTTAGTTAATGAACTAGTTACAATTTACAATTTTGGATCGTTGTTTTTTCTATTAGACTGCATGTATTACAAGCCAAGAAGGTTTTGTAGTTGTTTTGATTGCACTGTCTGGGTGCTGCAGCCTGCATGCATTATAACGTGTAGCACAGTTCTCAGTGCTGTTCATTGTCAATTCCATCATGTATGCTCGCTGATAGCTCAGTCATCAGCCCCTTGTTGTTTTCTGCATGCTTTTCTAAGCTAAATTAGGATCAAATAAAGGTCATTTTGATTTAATCAGAGTTCAGCTTAGATAAGCAGATATAAACAGATAGTATCCTAATAGTTAAAGGAGTATTCCCATCTCAGATCGTGATGGCTGAGATAAGAATAGCCATCAGCATGTTGCAGCTTTGTGTGTCCAGGGTAATGGAGACAGAGAGTGGGCTGTTCTTTACTATTTCTGTACCTCTCTAATGATGCTGTTTGGCACAAACTTTAAACTTGGCTTCACCTACAGCAGATACGGTCCCTGGGTTGTAATAGTGCCTCCCAGTAATAAGATACCCTAAGCATTTCTATAGAAAGGAATTATAGCCAACCTAGCAGTCAACAATTACACGAAGCATGTGTGAAACCCAGTACCAAGAGACACTGAGGTGACTGAGCTTGAAGCAAGATGATGACACAGATGAGGACAAAACTAACAGCTTTAAGAGCAACAACTAAGAACCGACCCACACGAACTGTCTTTATTTCTCCCCCAGACCTATCCCTAACACTAGACACCACTGACCCTCTCTGTACCTGAAAATATTGACCCTGATGCGAAGGAGGATTCCAGATCTCAAAAATAACAAACACTGAGCTCAGCAGAAAACACTGACAATAATAGAGATATGCTTTGTGTAGGACTAACTACACAAGGCAAGACTCGACAGAATAAAGTATTCTATAATGACCATTCTGGATAACTAGTTACAAAGTACATAGCAGGTACTAGACACAATCATACAGGACAGACAATATAATTCACCATGCTGTCAAAACCAAGAAACTTTACAAGGAGGTTAGTAATCAGCAACTCCACTTAAACAAGTCTACACTGCACAGAATAGTCAGCTAATCTGTCCTAATAGTCGCTTGATGTGGTTGCATAGCAACTGCCTCACATCTGATATTGTGCGAATAAGGAGACAAAATAGGAAGATTCCTGTTATTTGTCATTTCCATAGAAGTGAAAGGGAGTTAGCATAGAACATCTCGGCTGTTTCCACAATCTTAGCTGCATCCATGTGGGATGAAGTGGTACACACATCTATTAAGACATTTATGGTACATTCTGTGCATGGACTGGGCTAATACAGGGGTAGCATTACAATTTTTAACAGGTTCCCTACTGTGCATAATGGATGCCAGTGTTATAGGCAGGGCTGTGAAGTCGGAGTCTGAGTTGGAGTAGTTAAAAAATGGACCGACTCCCAAAATACCGTATATACTCGAGTTTAAGCCGACCCGAGTATAAGCCGAGGCACCTACTTTTGCCACAAAAACCGGGAAAGCTTATTGACTCGAGTATAAGCTTAGGGTGGAAAATGCAGCGGCTACCGGTGAATTTTAAAAATAAAAATAGATACCAATAAAATTACATAGGCCCCCCATAGGCAGATATGGGCTGGTATAGGCAGTTTAATGTCCCCCATAGGCAGATATAGGCTGGTATAGGCAGTTTAATGTCTCCCATAGGCAGATATAGGATGGTATAGGCAGTTTAATGTCCCCCATAGGCAGGTTATAGGCATGTATAGGCAGTTTAATGTCCCCCATAGGCTGGTATAGGCAGCTATATGTCTTCCTAGGCAGGCTATAGGCAGGTAATTGCCCCCATAGGCAGTTATAGGTCTCCCTAGGCAGGTTATAGGCAGGTATAGGTCCCCCTAGGCTGGTTATAGGCAGGTAATTGCCCCCATAGGCAGGTATAGGTCCCCCTAGGCAGGTTATAGGCAGGGTATATTCAGTACTAGGTAGGTATAGGTCCCCCTAGATAGGCTATAGGCAGGTATAGGTCCCCTAGGCAGGCATATGTCCCCTAGGCAGGCTATAGGCAGGTGTAGGTAGGATTTTAAAACAAAAAAACACCCACTTACCTCGATCCACGCTGCTCCATCTCCCGGGCGCGCTCTTAGGTCTTCTCGGCACAGGCGGGTGATGTCATCAGGCCGCGCACGCAGCGTGATGACACACGCTGCCTGTGCTGGAAACTCCGGACGGCCGCGAGTCTGCGGCCGCCCAGAGTCCACTGCGGAGCACGGAGTCGCATGCAGGGGAAGAGATCGCTGACCGCGCACGGGCCACCGCAGCGCCCAGACACTGTCAGCTGTACTCGGCATTCAGTTATATGCGCTCCCTGAGGAGTCGCATATAACTGAAGCGTCCCTGTCGGCGCACGGGCCATCGCAGTGCCCAAGCGCCGACAGTGACTCGAGTATAAGCCGAGGGGGGTATTTTTCAGCACATTTTTTGTGCTGAAAAACTCGGCTTATACTCGAGTATATATGGTATATAATAAATTGGTAAAGTTAGTTCGATGCACTGCAAAGAGCAAGAGAAATTGGTCTTGCCTGTGCTGCTGCTCCCATATCTTCAGCCTCATCACATGAGGAGTTGATGACATGGAGCAGGCAAAGCATTGCCACAGGGAAAAGATTCCGCTCCCATAGCAAACAGATTGACCAGATTTCAGCAAATTTTTCACTTCATATTTACAACTTATTAAAGTTTTTTGTGTTCTAAAGTCGTATCCAATAAGTATATTTTACATCAACAAGCAAAAGGGTAACAATGCTTTGAACTTGTAACTTTCAGGCTCCATATCTCATCATCCACTACAGCTTTGAACGTGAGCCTCCCATCATTTTATAGACAATCATCTTGTCTATCTCATACATAACTTTTACCTGCAACTATTTAGCATCTACTTAGTTCTGTAGATTCTTGTCATGTAACGGTATTGTTAGTGTTTTGCTCCTGATGATGGTACAAAAGATGACTTGTTCTCACATTCCCTAATAGATCAGTGTGTTATTAGGCTGTTTCCCAAGTGAAAGGTCACTGGTTTGAGCAGCCATGAAGAAGATTTCCTAAGAAAAGAGAAGCAGCATCATCCAGCTCATCGAGCGTCTCTGCGGCAAGAAAATTGCAAACTGCATCATGTAAATAAAGTTATCACTTAAACATGTGCCATGTATGAGGGAGTGTGAGTCGGTGTCGGGAAAATTGAGGAGTTGGAGCTTTGGCTTACCAACTCCACAGCCCTGGTTGTAGGCATAACTTATTCCTACTACACTAATCAAGTAAACAAATTGTCAAGTCAGGTTCATGCGTGCAACAGAAGTTTTTACTGTTTGAAACCTACATCTCCCAGTTTAACCTGAACAATAATAAAGATATGCTGGAAGTTATTGTAATTAGTAATTATGGTTTTTTAAGTGGCTTGGCCTCCATAAAATGTTGGGATAAAAAGTGATCAAAAAGTCCCAAGTATCCCAGTTTTGTGGAGTCGGCAAGCCGAAGCCCCGACTCCTCAATTTCCCAAACCTCCGACTCCGGACTCCCTCATACACGGCGCATGTTTTAAGTGATAACTTTACTGTAGTAAAGTGGTAACATCAGGCTGTTTATCACCTTATGATACAATAATCAAGCTATTTAGGTAGAACAGACACAAGCAAAAGGGTAACACTGTTTTGATCTTTTGAACACTTGTGGGTAGAGTTTAAGAAAAAGCTGTATTTGTATCCAAGTCCAGTCTGCCCCAACACTGGGAATGTGGAGAAGAGACCCGGGATCAAGATGTGCTTGATTCTGATCCAGAGCCCAGAAGGATTCAGGCAGTATTGAAAACCAAAGGTGGATTTCCCAAATACTAACAAAAAAAAAACAAATTAACATTTTATTTTTAGGAGCAAAACAGTAACAATGCAGTTACAGGAAATAATCTGCAGAACTAAGATGCTAAATACTTGCAAATCAAATTTATGTATAATATGGGTTAGATGACTGTATATACAATTACAGTAGCCTCATGTACAAAGCTGTAGTGGATGCTGAGATATGGAGCCTGAAAGTCACAAGTTCAAACCATTGTTACCATTTTGCTTGTCAGTGTAAAATATATTGGACATGACCTTAGGACACAAAAAAATTGTAAATATGCAAAACACTGCAGGAACATTTTTGAAGTCTCTGAATTTGTTCTGAGAAATAGTATTGCCTCCATCAGATCCTGTATACATGACCTCACATCTGATCTCATTATTTCCAGGCTAGAGAACGGCCTCTCTACACTAACTTGGGTTGGGGGCAAAGCAGTGACCACAGGGGCAACATCTCTAACAATGTCAGGGTATAAAGGAATTGCTTCAGCCACAGTCAGTTTTGATGAATGGTTGAACTCTTCTACTTCTTTGAAAACAGGTGAAAAATTTTGCTGCAATCTGTTTGCCATGGGAACGGAATCTTTTCCCCTGGGGCAGCGCATTTGCATGCTCCATGTCATCAATTACACTCCTCATGTGATAAGGCTGAAGATATGGGAGCAGTAGCACTGGCCATACCCAATTCCTCTTGCTCTTTGCACTGCATCGAACTAACTGGACCAACTAATTATATATTTTGGGAGGCGGAGTCGGTCCATTTTATGACGACTCCGACTCCACAGCCCTGATTGTACCAATAAAAACTACCCTTCATTCTGTAAAATATCAACCTTCACACCGGTCCAGTAGCAGAATAGTAAAAAGTTATTTATCTTACAATATAGAGTTGCAAAACAATTTAAAAAAATTAGTAAAACAACAAAAACTATGTACATTTGGTATCACGACCCACAAAATATAGATAACATGTCATTTACACAAAATAGTGAACTCCACTAAAACACCCCCCAAAAAATGGCACAATTGTTTGTTGTTTTTTTTCAATTAAACCCCACAAATAATTTTTTGGGGGGTTTTCACAGTACTTTATATTGTACAATAAATTTTACCATTATAAACCTATAACCTAAAACAGCCCTCATAAAAAAATTTTAAATAGAAAAATTAAAAAGTTATGGCTCTTAAAAAGGCAAAATACCATAATTATTTTGATTTAAAAGAAAAAAATTATTGCAATGCGTAAAAGATATTTCTTAAAATCACATTCACTTCTTATGGTACTTTAATATGCTATGAAATCTGCATGTAAAAGCAACAAAGGTATATTCCAGATTCTATACATATAGGTTATTGTTTGCAGAAGTACAATTTTTAATACATATTTTGTACCACTTCTGAACATATTTTAGGATCTCTGCTTGCAGTCTGTCACAAATAGCCTCTGTTCGTAGGTCGACGAGTCAGGACTCTCTGGCTGCAGCGTAACGCATGACCCAATATGTTACTTATACGTGATGTTCCGCACTCTGTAGGGGTACGTATGGTCAGCTGGATACCATGTCACAGACACCCACTGTCTGCGGGCGCAGGGTGGCAAAGATATTGAGAGAGGATAACCCACACGACTGCCGCCGTGGCACAACACTCGCCCGAAACCCTGACTGGCTGAGAGACCCCTTTTCACTAGCACCAGTTAAACAGGACTCTGCCAGCCCAGTAGACTGCCACCAGTTTCTTGTTTGATATAAACAATCCATTAGCGGGATCATATCAGTCCGGAAACCAACCAGTATTTTTGTGGATCGAGATTAAAAAAAAGTAGCCAATTTCAATATTTAATTGCCTTAAGGGCACACTAGACAAGACACTACATACACAGTGGGTACTGATATATACAATGGTCAGAGATGAAAAAAAAAGGGGTGGGTTACAGACAGAATAAAACAAATAAGTCAGGTACATGGTGTTTAGGCCTTAGCACTGTGCAGCCACATTAGGGGGAAAGGGGGGGGGGGGCGTGTGATGAAAGCAAGTTACTGATTCTTTCTAATATGCTAGCAAGCATAAACCCCTCAAACCACAACACTGAGCTGCTGCTCACCACATGCAGTTACCCCAAGCTGGTGACACCCCCCCACACCAATTCAGGTCCCTGAGCTGACTCCATGACCCTATCCCCGCCTCTTTCCCACCTCCCCGGGCTGAGTGCTTGGACCTATAACCTAAAATGAGTTCTGACTTCTCCCAGGTAGTTCACAGAAAGATGGCGCTGGTATAATCAGACCTGGCTGCGCCCCAGCTACATTCTGATACCAAATGTGGTTTTGCTGCCAGGTTCCTGTTGGATGTTCTCCTAACCCCTGGTTCCCAGGAAGGAGGGATAACGATGAATGTGTGCGTCTCTTTTCCGAGTTTCCAAATATGAAACTGGTATATGTGTATGACATATGGTATTCTCATAATTCCATATGTAACTTCAGTTCTAGGGTGTCTACCCCACCTTCTTTAATACTTTAGTCCTTTGGAAGAAATCACTATCTTGGCCCCTTAGAGGCTTGTAAAAGGCTAATAAAAGGCTTTGAGGCTTGACTCACTGGGGAGATTAGCTTCCTTTGTACCATATAGCTGCCTATGTATTTGGAGTGAGAGAGTAATCATTGATTTCCTGTGGAAACAGATTCTGAGTGAGGCCTGCTATTTAATTATGAGGCTTCGGATGAAATTCTATGTTCAGCACACAGGCTGTTAAGAAAAAAATTCACTATTCACATTCTAAATATTTTAAGTAAATTTAGTTAACCTGCTGATGTGCAGTAACATCATACATTTATTAAGGGAATATGAAGCAGGCTCACTCGCTGAGCTCACTTCATACACGGCAGGTAACAGCTGTTAATTGCAGTCAGGACCTGCCACTAGTGGCTGGATCAGAGATACCTCTGATCCTGGCCTCTTAACCAATAAAATGCCTTGGCAGAAACAGCCGCAGCATCTAACGGATTAAGGAATTGTCTTGCCACCATTCTGGTTTCCAATGCCCCTCAAACATAATTAGATACGGGGGTGCCGTGTGGTTGTCATAGCAGCTGGGAACTTAATAAAGGCTTCCATGGCTACCATGTTACTACACCTATTACACCATTCCCTAGGCAGAATGTAATAGGAGAGCCATACTTGTAAACTATCCTGCAATATCTTATTATTGCAGAACAGTTTACAAACGATCATGTACCCTAGTGGTCACATATTCTATGGTGACTCCAAGTTTAAAAAATGTTACAAATAAAAAACTATTAGTAAACCTATAAATACAAGGGCCAATCAAATAGAGTGGATACCATGAATACAAAGAATACCAAAAGAAATTGTATCCAATACAATAGTATAGAAAAGTAAAAACAATACTTTATTAAATCTTATTATAAACAATAAAAGATATAACAGTAACAGAGAAAATCACACCCCAATAAAAATTTGGGTGTGATTTTGTCTGTTAATGTTATGAAGAGACTTGTTGTCACGCATATTGAAAGTTGCTGAAAATATTGAACAAAAAATACAAACAGTTTTGTCTGTTATTTATTATATGTATGCAATTATGGTATGTTCACATCCCGTATTTGCGGGATGTACTTCGAGGAATAATTGAGCTGCAATACGCCCAAAGTACGCCAATCATAGCACTCATTGTGATGCTATGATTTCCCAGCATATTCCCTGGTGCCTGTAAACAGAAGTGAAAGTGAATAGGAGCCAGGCCAGAGCTCTGTTGAAAGTCTGTGCTGGCCAGCATGTACTTTCAACAGTAGACGTATTCGCTGATATACGCTATGTGAACCCAACCTTACTGTGTTCAAAAAGGCATCCTATTTGTTTTTTTTTATCCATATTTTACAAATTATACATATACTGCTCAGTTAAGCCTCTGATACAACATGCAGACAAATAGAAATACAGGCAGTCCCCGGGTTATTGTCATTCTACAGCTATTATCTGCTGTGGAACATGGAACTACAAGTGCCAGCATGCCCCATAAGTCTCCGTTTGTAACTAGAGGATAGATGTAGGTCGGAACGGTGTAAGTTGGGGACTGCCTGTACAGCTATTATTATTAGCTACATATGTGGGACCTTCTAAATGTGCGACATAAAATGTGCTTTTGGAAATGAGGGTTAATAAGTCAGAGACAAAACAAGCGTATACTTTATTATGCTTTGCCCAATTATCTATTTATTACAATAACTATAAAATAAAGGTAATAAAATCTTGTATCTTAAAAAAATAAAGTAAGGAGCTCAAACAAGAAATTCACAATTATAACAACAATCAATAATAGCTTTACTTACAATGAACTTGAATTTCAGCAAACGAGTTTATAGTAAATAAATAATGTATGCAGAATTATTTCATTTTAGTCCATATTTGTATAAAAACTCCAAAGTTTTGGAACATATTGAGTCCATACTAGTCTTTTGTAACTATCCTTAATATATACTTAGATCGAGGTAGAAGTCGCTTCTTGTGAATTATCACTGTTCGGAGCTGGGAGCTCATTAGGTGCTTCAGGTTGGGTCTCTTTACTCTCTGCAGCTTTTTCAAGCTCTGCTTCCACATCAAACTTTTTCTTGGGCTCTGGGGTCTCTTCGGACCATCTCCCCACTCTCCGAACTCCTTTTGCTACTTTAGGTGCATTTCGACACGGGTTATGATCATAGATAACAAGCTTCAATCCTGGCAAATGCACCAGACTTGGGAAAAATCTTATACCGTTCCGGTCAACATCAATTACTTCCAGAAAAGGCATTTCTAGTAAAACAGGTGGGAATTCTGTGAGAAGACTCCCCGACATCCAAATACTGCGCAATTCTGTAAGATTTTTCAGCTCCGTGGGAATATTACGTATTGGATTGCAGCCAACATGAAGTGTCTTTAGAAGGGTCAGTTCACATATGACATCAGGCAAATTTGTTAAATAATTTGATTCAATCCAGAGAGTGTGTAGCTTTTTAAGGTAACATAGCTCCAGTGGAAGGTCTTTGATCCCATTATTTCCGAGGTATAATATGGATAGCTCCTTTAAACTGCATACAACTGGTGGAAGAACCTTAAAGTTGTTAAAGTCCAAGGCAAGGATCTGGAGGTTCTGTAGCAGTTCAAGCTCTGGAGGAAGATTGGTTAAATGGTTGTCACTTAAGTATAACTTGACAAGTTCTGTAAATGCACATACCCTTAGTGGAAACCTTCTCAGCTGCATGCTGCTCAAATCAACCATCTTATCGATAGGCATTTCTTCCAAGTCTCCTAAAAGGTATTTTTGGCAGGTGTTAGATGGGATGAAAGCAATTATTCCTCTGATTGTATTGCCCATCTTCTATATATAAGCTTCATGCTCTGAGACCTCTGTTTCCTCTTGAACAATATTTTATGGAGTCTGCTGAGGGTGGCATTTCGGTCGTTCCATTACAATACATTGTTTACATGGTAACTGTGATTAATCTCAAGAGTTACTGATAACTGGATGAGCGTCTGGTGATGAGAAGGACAGAAGTGGCTCTAAAGAAAAGTTCTCCCTTGTCTCTAAAGTCTGCACAACTATACAAACAGCAGAGTTCAATTTCCATATACCAAACTCTGTGAATGGCCTGTTTCTGGCAAAAGCTCATGAAAAAGCAGAGGGGAAATAAAACATGATGTGCTATGTACATTGTTATTTATGGAGGTATCTACATCCTGATAGTGGATGTTTATAAGTCAGGATTTCTAAACTTGGATAAATCTTGAATAAACATTCCATGTTTTAAAACACCAACAAAAGTCCAGATGTAATCTGATGTGTTTAGAATACCTGTCAAGGATTAGAAATAATGTTGAAGGCTAATGGGTGGATAATTGAATATATCTGTACAGAATTACATTTACTAATGCACACTGACTCCCTCACATCTCAAGTGCACACTCCAGTACAGGTACAAAGTTGGGCAGGTATTAAGATGAGAGCATTACAAACATCAAAGAGTCTGACATTTCTATCTATGATCTGTTTTAGTTCTGAGATGCCAGCTAACCACTTAGAAAAAAAACCTCTTAATATATCTTATGTATGACGCTCTAAAAATTTGCTATGCTGACCTAAAATGACTACCTACCCCAAAAATACATCAATTTTGAGTTATGTATCAGAGCCAACAATCTATCATATACTATATTAGCTATAGATGTGCTGTGTACACATAAAAATAAAACAATAATGCAGGAGGATTCCACAAGCTACCAAAACGAAACTCACAAATTACAGTGGTAGAAGCCTTGCTCTATGAGCGCCCACAATGCATCTGTTAGCTCATGGGACATATCACATAACAGTTTATATTTTAGACCATTTCTATCTGTTAATAGCAAAAAGTAATTTTATGTGCATTCTAATGGTGTCATTCACTTTGCCATAGGATATACTTGGAAACTGCAAAAAATAGTTAGCCAAAAACTGGAAAAAAAACATACTTGTGCCATATTTGCGTTTTTTTTTTATGGCATTCACTCTCTGGTATAAATTATGTTTTCTCTATATTCTGCAGGTTGATATGATTCCGCCAACACCAAACATGTAGAGTTTGCGTTATGTTATAGTCCGTAAAAAAAATCCAAATATTTTCTATTTTTGAAATTTGCGCTGCAGCACCACTTCTGTGACCAATACATTTTTTGCACTTCCACCTATAGACCTGAGTGAGGGTGCATTTTTTGTGGCCTGAAATGTACTTTTTATTGGTACCATTTTGGGATAGATGCGACTTTTGTGATCACTTTTATTCCACTTTTTATTCCACTTTTGTACAAAGATGGCAGCTTTACTGCTTCCTGCCTGGGGCAGGAAGTAATAAAACAAAAAACATGGTCAAAAACTGATCCTGGAAACTATAGGCTGGTAAGTTTAACCTCTGTTGTAGATAAATTGTTTGAGGGTTTTCTAAGAGATGCCATAATGGAGTATCTCGCTGAATATAAATGTATAACACCGTTTATGAAGGATCGGTCCTGCCAGACTAATCTCATCAGCTTCTATGAGGAAGTCAGTGCTAGACTGGATCAGGGTGAGGCATTGGATGTTATATATCTAGATTTTTCTAAAGTATTTGATACAGTGTCACATAAAAGGTTGGTAAGTAAAATGAAAATGCTTGGACTTGGGGAAAATGTTTGCAAGTGGGTAAGTAACTGATTCAGTGATAGAAAACAAAGGGTGGTAATTAATCATGCATACTCAGACTGGATCTCTGTTACTGGTGGGGTACCACAGGGGTCAGTATTGGACCTTATTCTCTTTGATATATTCATTAATGAAGGACTGCACAGTAGAATAGAATCTTTGCAGATGATACTAAAATGTGTAAAGTATTTAACTCCTTAACGACCACCCACCGACTTTTGACGTTGGCTGGTGCAGGTCGTTCGTCTGCAGCGACGTCTTTTGGCGTCGCTGCAGACATCGGAGTTTGCGGCTCTGGGCGCTGCAGCTGCCCTGAGATCGGGGCTGCACTACACAGCCTTACTCCCAGAGCATCTCCTACAAGCACCGGTGAGTGGGGGATACCTCCTCACACCGATGCTTTAACCCTTTGATTGCGGCGGATCATCACCGCAACGCAATCAAAGGGTTTTCCTGCTCTGTCAGGTGATCAGAACACCCGGTGACCCGACAGAGCTTGGGGAACGGCTGCACAGTCAGCCCTGGAGACCTAGAGTAGCCCCAGGGCTGTCTGTGTAACAAGCCAGTGACCAGGACAGATTGTGAGCTGCCCTGATCACTGCCTGTGTCAGACTGACACGGATTATAATGTATCAGTATACATGAAAATGCTAATACATTTCTAAGTGTAAAAGAAATGTAAAACAGTTCTCCCTTCATAGGATTAAAAAAAAAAACAACATAAAAAGTGTAAAAAAAATACAAAAATTAATAAAATAAAAATAAATATTTAATAAAAAATAATTGTGCATATATTACACACAAAAAACCTACACATATTAGGTATCCACACAACCGTAATAACCTATAGAATTAATCTGACAAGTTACTAAGTGTGAAATGTGAATGGTGTAAAAATAAATGCAAAAAAACTAAAAAAAGTTTACATTTTTTTTAAAAAAAAATTCTGAACTTAAACTATTCCCCCATAAAGTACAACTCATCTCGAATAAAACGAGGCCTCATACAACTGCGTCATTGAAAAAAACGTTGAAACGCAAGGAGGCAAAAACTTAAAAAATGTTCTGGTCATTAACTACTTTTCAGGCCTGGGGCTTGAGGGGTTAACAAAATAGAGGATAATCTTCTATTAAAAGGGATCTGGATAAGTTGGAGGCCTGGGCAGAGAAGTGGCAGATGAGGTTTAACACAGATAAATGCAAGGTTATACACATGGGAAGGAAAAATCCATTCCATGATTACATGTTAAACGGGAAAAACTCTGGGTTAAAGTGGCTGGAGAAGGACTTGGGAATCCTAGTGGACAGTAAACTTAACTGTAGCAGCCAGTGTCAGGCAGCAGCTGCCAAGGCAAACAGGATTATGGGATGTATTAAAAGGGGCATAGATGCATATAATGAGAACATTGTTCTTCTATTATAGAAATCTCTGGTTAGACCACACATGGAATATTGTGTACAGTTTTGGGCACCAGTGCACAGGAAAGACATTGTAGAGCTTGAACAGGTACAAAGGTGGGCAACAAAAACAAGGACTGGGTGGAATGCAATACCCAGAAAGATTAGCAAGATTAGGGTTATTTAGTTTAGAGAAATACAGTTTTGGGGGAACATAAAAAAATGTAAAAAATATATTAAAGGTCAATAAAAATCTCCCCAGGATATTTTACCCAAAAATTGGTCTAGAAAAGGGGCACCCTCTACGTAGGGGAAAAAAAGTTTCACAGTAAAAACAAGAAAGGGATTCTTTACTGTAAGAGCAGTGAGACGGGAACCCCTTCCAAAGGAACGTGCATTAAATTCACTAAAAAATTTTAAAAAGGGTCGGATGCTTTCTAGTGTGAAACAATATAATAATTAAAATTTGACTAGAATTCTGGAAAAGGGGGCGTTGATCCGGGTTTTTCTGATTGCCAGATTGGGAGTCGGGGGGGAATTTTTTCCCAAAAATGAGGACAATTGGCTTTACCTCGGGGGTTTTTTCCCTTTTCCGGGAATCGACACTTTAGCAAAAGGTTAACTGGGGGACGCTGTCTTTTTTCCCTTACAAACTAGTAACTGTTTTAAATGAATCAGAAATGTCAAAATCCACTGAAAGAGGTTAAATAATTTGAAGGGTAATGTTATAATCAAAATTGAATAAGGAATCTTTGTCTTTTTCAACCTTATTGGATATGGTGTTATGTAGAAATAATGTTATAACTCATTTAAGGAAACCCCCCATAAGTAACCATTCACTGATCATTTTTAAATTTAAAACCCCAAGAGCCACAAGCCTAAATGTTGTATTTTTTGTGCATTGAATATGATTACATTACATTTAGTGTAGCAGAACAGGTAGTAGTATGAGAAGTAATAACATATTGCAATATTTTGGTCAAGGGGTGTTCACCGAGTATTTTTTTTTCTCAAGGGAAATAATTTTTGACCCTCTTTTTTTTTACACCTCTGTACCTGAAGAAAAAAAAATATTATGAAAGTAGTACATTCAAAATTAATCCAAAAATGTTTCGGGTATTTTAAATTAAAAATAAAGTCGTTGATTATATGATTTATTTATGCTGATCTGCCTATGTAGCCAACTGTAATTGGATATGCAACATATCCACTATGCCACCCAACCAGATACTGACAAAAAAAATGTGTTAAATATACTTCAATCTTTTAATCATAAACTGAATACACACCTTTAAAGGGAACCTGTCACAATGATAGTTATCATTCTGGGGTTGGGATTTATAGAGGGGAAGTAGCTGAGCGACAAATTAAGTTTTTTTAAAAAAGTAAACCACCCACTGGACTCCGTAACCCAGAGGGAGCAGTAAGTTAAATGAATAAACTCCATGCTGTACTGAATCTTTCCCAACAAAACGATATATCAATTTGCTCAGCTCTTTCTGCTCTATAACCTGCTGTCTGCAGATTAGATCACATGATCACACTGTGACAGGTTCCCGCTAAGCATAATTTTTTTCATTTAAGTAAACCAAAGTTGGCATCAGTTTCATTAACCTCAATAGTGGTCCAGGTTCCCATTTTTATGCTACAGAGCTCTAAACTCTTTGCTCATTTTCACACAGCACAGTGGTTAGTGTTGTGTCCTCGCAGTGCTGGGGTCCTGGGTTCCTCTGTGTACTCCAGTATCCCCCACACTCCAAAAACATACTGATAGGCTAATCTGGAATTTATACTGTGAGCCCCAAAGGGGAAAGGGGGCAATGTGAATAATAACAATCTCTTTACAGCGCTGTGAAATATAATGAAGCTATAAAAATGAATAAAATAAATAAATTCTCGCTAACTACATCTACCCGTAGGGGAAGCTTAGGAACTTCATGCATTTACTTTTAAGTTCAATTGAAGTATTCATTCTTCTCTAGTAGACCAAACCCCATGGTGGATACATGCAGAATCTTCCCAAACTCTATGTGAAGATGTGAAGGTGGACGTTCACATTAAATGATGCTGGAAACTGCACAAGTATCACTACTGATTATTTTTTGGTAAATGAGGTATGAAAATATTACATATCAGTATGAAGTAAAAGTTTCATATTGTAAAAGTGTATAAGGAAATTAATATTGTATGCAAGTGTGTGAACTGTGTGGTATATATACAGTATTTTATTGTTTTGTCCCTTCTGGACAACTCCCTTTCAAAATACAGTGGTACCTTGGTATGAGTCCGCTTTGGTATAAATCCAACTTTGTATATGTGTTGTTTGGACCCCAAAATTTTGTTTTGGGAAACAGGGTTTGTTTGGGAAAAGGATTCGAATGCTGGACCTGGGGGCGCGATTGCATAACAAGGATCACACAACTTTCAGCCAGTTATCTCAAGCGGGGATGAAGGATTTAGCAGCCTATTGCTTCCAGAGGTGAACGCTGCTTTGGCCAAACACAGAGACTCTATGCGGTTTCTATTACTATCAGTCCTCTCATAAGTTCCATACCTCTTTAGCCACTGTCTACCCCACATCTTTACACCCGGGGCCCATCTCCCGCTTGGATTACTTGGGGAATGGACTCAATGGAGCCTGCTCATTCGGAGTATGCAACGGGTGTATGAGGGGGTTTTGGGGTCCTGTATACCCCCTACTTATCTTTTGGGAGACCGCCTGATCAACCCTTGCAATTTTTAATGGTCCGCACTGCGGTACAGGGCATACCCCACTTTTTTGGATTTCACATGGTGTAAGGAGGCATATTTTAGCCAAAAATTGCACTGCAATATCACAAAATAGCCCCCAAAATTTTGGGGAATTCATCTCCCATAAACAATGAATTGCCCGCTCCCGGGTACAAAAATGCGATTGTACGCCGGGGGGAAAAAAAGACTTCACTTCCTCCTGGGGTTTTACGTCGCAGATATAGAAGTAATAACTGGCCCCGCATAATTCTGAAACACAGACGTTTTGTGGCGGGACAGCCCCGCAATAACATATGAACAAACCTTACACTTCATCCAGGCGCCCCTTTGGGGAACAGAAATAATTGTGGATTTACCAAAATTTTTTTTCTTATCAAGAATGTTTAATTATTTTCCCCTTTTTTTTTCTATGGGAAACGTTTTTTTTGGGATAATCCCGTTTGTATAAGTACAAGGATCTGGAATGGATTAATGACTTATACCAAGGTACTACTGTATGTATCTTTTTGTATAAGGTTAGGTCTACACGACATAGGACAAAAAACTCGTCGGAAACCAAATCCTAAAAACCACTTTGAACCTGTGTATTTTGTCAGTTTTTGTCCAAATCAGCTAGGTTTCCAACCAGTTTTTCGGATGTTTTTTATGTTTAGTTGAGGTTTTTGGCGTTTTTTTGGCGTTTTTTAGTTTTTTGTTGAAGTTCTTGGCATAGTTTTTCAGGCAGTTTTCACTGTTTTTTTTTTTTTTACATAGGTAGGACCTATATGCCTTATTTAAAATCTTGGGCAGTTTTTCAGCAGAACCGCGCCAAAAACCTTCCAGTGGTTTACATAGATCTCAATAGTAAATTTTCTGCTGGGCAGATTTTACAACATGTTCCTAAAATCTCCGGAGCCCAAAAACGACCGGAAAAAACTACCTGTGTAGACTTTAGGCCGTTTTTGTATTGAAGTCTATGTGAACTGTTTTCTGCCAGATTTTCAGCATTTTCTGAATACTAAAACCACTGAAAATCTGACGGAAACTCTCATCTGTGTAGACATAGCCTAAGGTTTAATTCAATCATTATTTTGTTACAATTTCCTCCCGGATAAAATATGACATATTCAAATATAAAATTTCACAGGGCAAATAAGTGAAACAACATGATTAATCATTATTAGAAATCAGCAATTGTAAAGGTCAGGATGCCCCTTGCATCATCCTGAATGGCAAGAGTACAAAACGACGATTAGAGGATTGAGGGAACATGTTATGTCACTATTTAAGCACGCAGATAAAAAGTTGTCTAACCTGCTGTTATCCACTATGGAAAGTAAGTATTTTATAGTAAATAAATAGATGAAAAGACAGCAGTCTAGTAGGTGATACAAATTTTAATATGATATATTGTTTATTACTCAAACCTGGGAAAACTTTTACAATGAAGCCCCATTCTATCATATTTTAGATGTACTTTGCTGGGAATCATTGGGACCATGTTGGTTCTATTTCATGGTGGTATATGTTTTATGTGTGGGACACAAAAGTGTAGTCTATCACATAAATGCATAACACAATGAAATAGATTCAGGTTCAAAACAGATTACACTTGATCCACAGAACCCTATAGCTATGTCACAGTATACATCTGAGTACTAAACTGCTTCAATGGACTTTACCATTTATTGGCTATACTTAGGATAGGCTTTGAATGTTAGAATTGTGTTGGTCCAACTCCAGTGATTAGCACAGTAAGGGTATGTTCACACGATGTACTGTGGCGTGTACAGTGCACACCGCAGTACAATGCGTGTTTCGGGAACTTGGGCTGATCAGCGCGTACTCCCGAGGCGCGGGAGCGCGGTGACGGGATGCCATAGACATGCATTACTCGCGACGCGTAATCACCATGAATAAATGACATGTCACTTATCTCCCCACGTGTACAATACGATCGTATTGTACGAGTGGGGAGAGGAGGCGTTATCCATAGTTCTCTATGAGAGTTGTGGATTACTGTAATTATGGGGTGCATTTCCCCACGTATTAAGCGCAGTACGGCGTGAAACACGCAGCGAAATGGCTCCAAAATAAGCCGTGTGAACATACCCTTAAGGAGATGCAGTGTTCATGCAATCACTAAATCACGTTTATTGTTTACAGTGGCAATTCTGTATGAAGATCTGTGCCTGGAAGTGCAGCTTGTCCCATTCACTGTAATAAAACCTTCTGCAGTATCAGATATAGTTGCTCATATAGATGATTCACAGTCACTGTGTAAACACTGGATGAGATGGAGCCCATGGTTGATCAGGGATCTTTATTGAGTTGATATGGGGATCAGTCACTCATTGATGGACTTGCTAGACAATACTTTGTTAGACATTTATGGAAAATACAAAGGATATGCCATAAATATCTGGTTGGTGGAGGCCTCATCATAGGACCCTCACTTATCGGGAGAATAGGGGTCTCCTAACTGTTATAAATAAAATGCAATGGAAGTAATTAATATAAACGTTTTAAGATGTTGCTGGTCAATATCTGGCCTGAGATATTTTAAATAATGAAAAATTTTAAATATCTATATCTAGAAATATAGATATATAGAAGTTACAGAGCATTCAAAAAGCACCAAAACATACAGAAAGATTACATTTTTGGAACTGTATTATTAATATATAAAGTTAAGGTTTCTGGTGCACATTTTGATCACTTGTATATCCCCATCCACCATGTTAAGGTAACATCATAAAATGAGTCCTATCTAAACTCACATCTCCAAAGCCGCCAATGGGTAACAGGATCCAGCTATACTAATTATAAGCACATATCTTTAGTCTGTGGATCAGCACAGTTAGGATTAAATTGCCAAATTTACGTTGTTTTTGTTGTGTTTTACTACTTAAAAAAATAATAATAAAATGTTTTAAAATGTTAAATTTGCTTTCCATTGTTATAACTTTTTTTTTGTCTGAAGTGTTGTTTTTGTTGGTACCATTTTGGAAGACAATCTTTTTCTCTAAATCTAAATCCTATTGAGTATCTGTGGGGCATTCTCAAATGAAAAGTGGAAAAGCCCAAGGTCTCTAACATCCACCAGCTCTGTGATATCATCATGGAGAAGAGGAAGAGGATTCCAGTGACTGCAACCTGTGAAGCTCTAGTGAACTCCATGCCCAAGAGGGTGGCTGCGCTGGAAAATAATGGTGGCCACACAAAATATTGACTTTGGGTACAATCTGTCCATTTTCATTTAGGGTACTCACTTTTGTCGCCAGTGGTTTACACATTGATGGCTGTATGTTGAAATATTTTGAGGGCACACCAAATTTACACTGTTATACAAGCTGTTCACTGACTACTTTACATTATATCAAAGTATTGTATCTCCAGTGTTGTGCCATGAAGAGATATAATACAATATTTACAAAACATTTTAGGGGTGTATTCAATTTTGTGATATACTGTTTGTCATATGATGAGAAAGGGTTAATAGGAATGTTTCTATTTTTGCAGATAACACCAAACTGAGCACTCAGGCACCCACTTGGCAAATAAGTTTAAATGTGGATAAATGTAGGAGGAGAAAAACTGAGAGAATCACTTATAGATAAGGACCAGGGTGTACTTGTACATTATAGAATAAATAACAGCATGCAATGTGAATCACCTACCTCTTATGCCAGCAGTATATTATTGTGTAATAAAAAATGCCTGTACAAGGGAGGAACATAAAGTTACTGTTCTACAAAGCATTGGTACAGTTCCATCTGGAATATGCAGTTTAGGGGCCAGAGGCGTAACTTGACTGCTACCTCTGCACCCCCTGTAGCTACGCCCCTGTTAGGGGCAGCAGTGCATAGAAAAAATGTCTTGTGGACGACAAGCCTTCCTATTTGTAAATCTGAAAAATAACCACCTTAGAAACCAGTAATAGCAAAAATAGGTCAGGGCTTCAGAAAAGGTTTAGACACTTAGGGCGACATGTATGAAGGAAGGCGCGTCGAAGTGAATAGTCGAGTCTCATTTTCAGTGTATAATGCGACTGAATGTATGAAAGTGGTTTTTGTGCGTTCATAAATGGTGTGCAAGGTTCGACGCACCTCGCCTGTGTGTTAGGTTTATTACGAAACTTAGGTGCATAAGTAATGCTCCTAACATGTATTAAGGTTATAGACAGGCTGGAAATAAGAAAAGTCATTAGAATAGCATGTCAGTGAATTGAAACTATGGTACTGAACTTGCTTGGAGGACCACAGGTCCCAGCAAAACCTGTGCTGTGCTGGCTCTTGCTGTACGCAGAATAAAGGGTGAGAGCAGCAAAAATACATTTCAAATTTAATGTAGTCAAAATTAAAATGTAAAAAATCTGAACAACCTAGTCACTGGGGTTTTTAATGTATAATTAGTTTAAGATTCTAGGAAATTTAAATACATTTTATAGGAGATATTTTTGGGAGATTATATATTTTTTTATTAATTTTATATGAAAGCATTTTTATTAAATGTAAATAATTTAATTTTATATAGTTTGATAATTATTAGAAATTACTTTTTATTATTGTACTGTTGTAAGTTGATAAATATTGGAAATTTTTGACTCTTACAGAAAATCTAGCTTCACTTCAACTCCTCAGGCACACCACATTGAGATAGGTCTGCCTGTCGGAGCAGAAATGCACCTAGTTTTGCCGAACCACATTCATAGATGTGTCTAATCTTATTAATGTGGTGCGACACACCTCCATAATGCCCGCAGAACACCCATTCATGTTAGGCGCATTAGAAAGTGTTGGGTCTTATGAACAATGAGACTAAAACATTCATTAGGCGCATTAGACATCGTAGCCGGCTCAGTTAGGTGCATTATACGCCAGAAAAAGGGTGAAAAACCCTTTCATAAATGTCGCCCTTAATTAGAACAAAGTAACTTCAATGCTTTTGCAAATATGAATATTGGTCTAGTTTGCTCGCCACTTGAAATCTAAAGGGAAATCTTTTACTTTTTGGGCAGTTTGGCTCATATTTTATGCTTTTTTACCTTCTGCATCAGTAAGGAACAAAGTTCTTAAGCTCACCCATACTCCTTCCCTTCATCCATGATCCTCCCCATCCCATGTTTGAATTTAGGTATACTTCTTTTTTAATCTTTATAATGTGCAAGAAACAAACTCTACATCAGGACCTCCTACTCTCTGAACATTGCACAATTATAAAGCAGGTTAATGTCCTGCAGTAATTGATTGACCTGAACAGAAGCACATTGTGACCTTATAAAATATACAAAAGACTGGACAACTTTTTAACTTATCAGTGATTAGCAATGAAGCTCACAGTTGTGCTCGTTGTCTGTATTCATATTAGTACAGCCCTAAAAGGGGTAAGAACAACAGAAATACCACTCACTGCCGTGGGTTTTGTCCCCACTATTGTTATGGGGTATCCCAAAACTAACATTTCTTTTTAAACTTTTAGAAAAATGTGCTAAGTTAAGGGTCTGTGGACTTCATGGGGTTTGAGGGTTAAGCCTTGGGATGGCACCTTGCTAATATTTGCTACTATTACTGCAATGGGAAAAGCCTACCTATCAATACTTTGCTAATGTCCTCAAAAATTATATTAATCTATAGTATATTTTAAAGGCTTTGAGGTATCACATGCTCTTTGGGAAGAACTGGGTCCTGCTCCTGTTTATTAAAATATTTGACTAGTCAAAAATTTAAAGGGCTAGGCCCTTACAGAGCCCCTGGATTCCTAAGGAGTCCCCAATCCTTCAATGGAGTTTAGCTTTAAACTGAGTCTCAAAATGTCTCTGGATAATAAAAAATTGCAGTAGAGAATAAAAACTAACATAGATGACATTTGACTTTGTATCTTCTATTTTCAAATCCCCAGTAAAAAATCCAAACAAACCGCACATTTTCGGCAAAAAAATGAGCTAAAAAATTTTGGGTTCACATCAATCCCATGTCCTTTTCACAAAGTATTCAATCTTTCCGGATTTTGCCATTTTTAGCTGGGTCGACAGCGAATAACTCTTTGACTACTGAAGAAGCTCCCTCAATAAACATAATGGCAACCATGTGTAAAACACAGGATCATAAGAATGTACTGAAGAAAACAAATATTGTGGGACACTGGGGATTTAATTTTTAATGTTTTTGTATTAAAATGTAAAACAGTAAAAACATGTCATTATTGCATATATTTAGAAAAAATAATGTAGGGTACTAATAGAATATTACTGGACATTGATAATGTTTTAAACATATTTCTTAAAAGCCTACATGTAAAGGCTTTTAAGAAATATGGCACAAAGGAATGGCACAAATCTAGAAAACAAAAAACAACAACTCTGTATGAAATCAGACATACAGGAGTATAGTAAAGGCTCTATGTATCTTAATAGCAGCTCCATTATTGTTATATACAAAATAGATCCATAATACAGCAATGTGCATGAGCCCTAAATGTGTAAATGAAATTGCACTGACTTACATTTTATTATTTGTCTTAATATACGTAATATCAGTCTTTAGGACTTAAGAGCTCAATTTACTTCTGTATAACTGCTTTGAATTATCAGGAATCCAGCAAAATTCCACATTTAGCTTTACAATCCATGCTATAACTTTGAATGAAACCGCTTACACATTTCAGGCCCCTGGGTTTCTACTTCTACTTATCTGTGCTTTTAATGATGCATTGATGTTAATGGATTAAATACAGATAGAAAATGCCATGAAATATAAAGAACTAAAAACCAGTGTAGCTTCCTACTTTATTATATAGTAGTAATGTATGTCTTCGTTGTTTTGTTTTTTTTTATACATTTTCAGATCACATAGCACAATTGAGCACTGAAAAACATTTACAACTTGTATGTGTGCAACTGTATACTTATTGGTCATTAGAACAGAGGGGTCAACCAGACCTCAGCCCAATGATTTTAATGCATATAATGGTCATAGTGATTTCCTCTGCTATGGTTTTGTCTGTAACTCCATGGGAACAAAGTTGACCCAAATTTTCACTAGATCAGGGACGTAACTAGAGAAGCCAGGGCCCCAAAGCAAACTTTTGGATGGGCCCCCCCCCTCGCTCCCCACCCTCCCTGACCACGACCCATGTACCAGGACATGCTGTAAGATAAGTACGAAAAAACAAGGGGCAAATACCTTCATCCATACATCTCACCATCATACAGCCACCAAGTCAACATCCCACTATACTAAACATGCATTACCAATAACACTACTACATAAGGACCTGATTATACCGCCAGAACACGACCACAAATTACCACCACATAGTGACTGAATAATACCCTACACTATTACTGATCAGACATACCAAGACAATAAACTTTTGCACTAAATGAATAATAATATATAATAATATAGTGCCAGAAAGTGGTATATACCAGTGTACACAGGCTCAGCAACTGAATAGTTACCGTCCATACAGATGACCAAAATAGGGTATATGACCAGTGTACACAGGCTCTGCAACTGTATATTACCTCCATACAGTAATTTTAGTGGAAGACACCATTGAACACAGGCTCTGCAGACGTATATTACCCTCCATACAGTGCCCATAAGTGGTAAAAATAAAGCAGTGAAACACAGCCCTGTGCAGACTATAAAATTTGTTTAAAAGGGGCATTAAAACTGTGACTCAAAGGGCGTTTTCCTGACCAGTATTTGACCTTTCTCTTTTTGTTCTGCTCCGTCCAGACCTTCATAGACATCTCCCGACCACTGCCCGCAATTTAACACAAATACTTAAAATCCTGATTTTTCCAGCACTGCCCCCCGGGCTTTATGGGGTCCATTTGGCGGGCAGGTTTTAATAGGATATATGGGCCCCAAATAGCAAGTTTGGGTACCAATAGATCCCCAATGGGCACAGGGTTATACTATAACCATCAGTAGACAGGGTTAGGTGGGCTTGGGGGAAAATAGGTGGGGTTTAGGTAGCAAAAGGGGGCCCCAAATAATAGCCCGGCACTTTGGGGTAACAGGCGGGTTGTGGGGGATACGGCACATGGGGGGGTATAGGCAGGCATATGGGGGGAAAAGGCAGGCATTAGGGGGCTGTATAGGCAGGCAATGGGGTTTAAAAGGGCAGGCGGGCCCATAAGGGGCGTAAGGCAGGCAATTGGGGGATAGGCAGGCAAATGGGGGTTATGGCACATATGGGGGTTAAAGGCGGCATATTGGGGGTATTGGGCGGGATTGGGGGTATAGGCAGGCATAGGGGGTATACCATTTGGGGGGTAACAGGCATAGGGGGGGGTATAGCGGGCATAGGGGGGGTATAGGCAGGCATAGGGGGTATAGGCAGAAAAAGGGGGTATAGGCAGGCTAGGGGGGTTATAGGGCGGCATAGGGGGTATGGCAGGCATTTTGGGGGGTATAGGGCAGGCATATGGGGGGTATAGGCAGGCATATGGGGGCTGTATGGGGCAGGGCATATGGGGGTTTATGGCAGGGGGTAAAGGGCTTGAAATAGGCGGCATATGGGGGGGTAAGGAGGAATGGGGGGTATAGGCAGGCATAGGGGGGGTATAGGACATATGGGGTAAGGCAGGCATATGGGGGGTATACAGGCATATGGGGGATATAGGCAGGCATAGGGGGATAGGCGGGCATAGGGGGGTTTTAAAGGCGGGCATATGGGGGTATGGCGGGCATATGGGGAGTATAGGCAGCATAGGGGGGTATAGGCACATAGGGGTTTAATAGGCGGGCTTTGGGGGGGGTATAGGCGGGGAAAGGGGGGGTTAAAGCAAAATAAAAAAGGCAGGCATATGGGTATAGGCAGGCATAGGGGTAAAGGCGGGCATATGGGGTATAGGCAGCATATGGGGGGGGTAAGGCAGGCATATGGGGGGAAAACAGGCATATGGGGGTATAGGCAGGCAAAAGGGGGTATAGCGGGGCATATGGGGGGTATAGGCAGGCAATGGGTATGGCAGCTTTTTAAAGGGGGTAAGGCGGCAATAGGGGTATAGGCGGGGCAAATGGGGGGGGGGGCAGGCAATGGGGTATAGGCAGGCATATGGGGGGTATAGGAGCATATGGGGGGTATAGCAATAAGGGGGTAGGGGGGGGGGGCAGGCATATGGGGGGAAGGCAGGCAATGGGGGTATAGGCGGGCATTTTGGGGGTATAGGCGGCATATGGGGGGTATAGCAGGGCTATGGGGTTTTTGGCAGGCTAGGGGGGGAATGGAGCATTGGGGAATGCAGGCGGGGGGGGAAAGGGGCAAGGGGGGGATGGGCAGGGGCCCCCTGGGGGGGGGAAGGCAGGATAGGGGGGTTAAGGCAGGCAAAAAATTTGGTAAGCGGGCATTGGGGGGATCCCCCGGGGCAAAAATGGGGGAAATAGGAGTAAAGGGGTTTATGGCAAAAATTTGGGGGGTATGGAAAGGGGAAACCAGGGGGGTTGGAGGTTTAGTTTTCTTATACTATTGTTTACCCCTGATGTGGTCATTCCTCCCCCACCCCCAATATGCACCATTCTTATCCATGATTCCTGTTATTGCAGCTTAGCCCCACTTAAGTGAATAGTGGTCATCTGCAATGCTAGACACTACAAGAATGGAATGGTTTCTGGGAAACATGTTTTTCTAATCATATAAGACACCCATAATACTCAGCCAAGCTGAATATGTGTGTTTCACCCCCCAACTTTTAGCTGCCAATTAATTAAAGCTGGGAAAATTTTATTTCATCTGTGGGTCATTTATTCTTGGGAAGGGGCACTGGTTGCATGATTATTTTGGGCATCCCCAATGAACATTTCATGTATGAAAAAACTGCGTAAGTGTCAGGAGGTCTCGAATGATGTAACTGTCTATATCTGAGATGCACCTATGCATAAGGATGAGCTATAACTGTTACTATATAAACAGGAATCATTCAACATAAATATCTTATCATAGATTAAAAATACGTAGAGGAACCAATGCAATTTCCTTTTAGTCGCTGTTCTGAGTGGGCTGGAACCAACTTTATTTGATTCGACCCTTTAAAAAGCCATTATGTCTGTGCAACGCTGGTGCCCTTTAATATTGCTTAGTACAAATCCTTTAATGAGCAGCATAAAACAATCACATACATCATAATAACAGTTTACAAATTTTACAATGGAATGAATCAAAGTTAAAGTACCAGTTTAGAAACAATATGGCTGATTAGTTCAAGAAAATATTTGCTCGTAGATTTGGCACTGACTAGCTTTTGTCAATTAATGTATCTAATGTAAATTACACAATACACCATAAATGTCTAATCTCATATCCTGAGCCTCTATTTATTGCTAGGCTGGGCATTGCAACCTATTAAACATTTATGGTATAACCAGGTTAGGCAGCTATGAACCCAGGGAAGACATGAAGGAAGAGTGGTGGAGGCTTATATCCTTCTATCAAACCTGGTGGAATAGGGTCAGAAGATCCCCCTATTTAAAATCTAGGTATAACCAGCTTAGCGCTTGCATCCAGTAAACAAATGAAGAGGTGGTGAAGACCTCTACCTTTCCAACTAGCCTGGTAGGAGGAGGTCAGGGGATCCCCAAGTATTAGACATTTATAGTATAACCAGCTTAGGCAGCTGTGCATCCAGGTGAAACATGAATGAAAAGGTGGTGGAGACCTCTACCTTTCCAACTAACCTGGTAGGAAGGAGTCAGGGGATCCCCAAGTATTAGACATTTAGGCTATGTTCACACGGCTTAAATTGGAGTGCATTTCGCCGCTTATTTCGCGGTGTACTGCGCTCAAATACGAGCGAAATGCGCCCCAGTTATTACGGTAATCTACAGTTCTCATAGAGAACTTTGGGGGAGTACGCTCGAGCTCCCGAACACCCGGCGTAATTGCGGGGTGTACTGTACGCCCTGCAATTAGCCGTGTGAACTTAGCCTTATAGTATAACCAGGTTAGGCAGCTGTGAGTCTAGGTGGATCATGAATGAAGAGGTGGTGGAGACCTCTACCTTTCCAACTAACCTGGTAGGAAGGGGTCAGGAGATCCCCAAGTATTAGACATTTATAGTATAACCAGGTTAGGCAGCTGTGAGTCTAGGTGGATCATGAATGAAGAGGTGGTGGATACCTCTACCTTTCCAACTAACCTGGTAGGAAGGGGTCAGGAGATCCCCAAGTATTAGACATTTATAGTATAACCAGGTTAGGCAGCTGTGAGTCTAGGTGGATCATGAATGAAGAGGTGGTGGAGACCTCTACCTTTCCAACTAACCTGGTAGGAAGGGGTCAGGAGATCCCCAAGTATTAGACATTTATAGTATAACCAGGTTAGGCAGCTGTGAGTCTAGGGGGAAATCAGAATTTAAAAGGGGTGGTGGAGACCTCTCCCTTTTCCAACTAACCTGGTAGGAAGGTCAGGGAGATCCCCAAGTATTAGACATTTATAGTATAACCAGGTTAGGCAGCTGTGAGTCTAGGTGGAACATGAATGAAGAGGTGGTGGAACCTTTTAACCTTCTACCTTACCTGCTGGAAGGTGGTTACTGGATCCCCAATTATTAAACATTTATTTTATAACCAGGGTAGGTAACTGTCCATGTAGGCGGAATATGAATAACAACGTGCTGGAGCCTTCTACCTAACCTGGTAGAAGGGGGTCAAGGGACCTACTAAAGATTTCTGGAAAAGTCTGCATGTGGGAAGAACCTCTTCAAATATGCTTGCTGCCTATTAGGATAGTCTATTGAGTCCATATGTTAATACTTGATGCGTTCTCCCCTCCGATTCTGTGTGTAATTTTTTTAACAGAATGGATGACAACAGAGCAAAACCATGCCAGAATCCATGGCTTACTTTGCTTTTATACCTTGTTATAATAGTGATTGCAGCAAACCCTTATTTTCCAGATATTTTCATTTGTTTCTAAATGTGATGCAGTCTCATATTCTCCTTTGACTAGATATAAAAAATAAGCACTAGATCTGTAACCTAATACAGTGCTGGAATGTGTGTGTGTGTCCTCCCTGGCATGTCACATTCTATTTTAGCAATCTGAAACAGTTGTAAAATAGATGCAGATAATGTGCTTCAGAATGTAAGAGATAACACTTTATTTTTGGAATATCTGGTCTACAGAAAGCTATGAAGGGCAGAGGTGACAGTTAAAAGGATGGTACAAGATAAAAAAAAAAGCAGCTTTCTCCTAAAATTTTGCCGCACCTGTCACAGGTTAGTCCTATTCACTTTAAGCTGCAACACCTATGTAACCCTGTTTCTGGAAGAAAACCACGTTGTGCTAATCCTGTACAACCCCTTAACACAACATGCAACAGGGCCAGACTGGGAGTGAAAAGCAGCCTTAGCACTTGAACCCCACCAGCCCACATACAAGAAGGCCCCCTCCCCCCGTAAGAGGGAAAATAGCGGCCGGATATATGTGCTGTGGAAAACTTCACTATTTTTGGTCTCGCCCCTTTCACTTCTTTATATAAAAAGCACCATCAAAGAAAGAAGGAAAATAAAAGTGGAACATTAAAACATCTAATTTATTGTCAGGGACAAGTACATATTACTACTACACAAGCACTCATATAAACAATAATACCGCCCTATAGTGGTCAGATGCCAGTTCTACACATAGAGAGTACTGTGGTGCTACAGACTATTCAAAAAAAATATAACACTGATTAAACATGGTGACAGGTAGAATATGCAACAATTAAAAAAGACCAGTCCCCTCCCCTCATATTTCCATCTCCGTGTATTACTCATGAGATAACCATTCTGGAGCATCTGTTCATAGAACGCTGCATTCTGCAGTTCCTCTGTTATTCCTCCTGGAAATGTATAAATACATTGACAACTGGCTGCTACCGATCCCCTTGTCAAAGGGAAGTGTCCAGTCATCATTGACAGTATCAAACACTGTAGGGACACATCCTTTTACAAGAGGAATGGTAACATCCAGCGTTGAAACAAGCAGCGTTTCAGAGGTATTGTTTATTTTTTTTGGGGGAGGGGCTTTAGCTACGTAATTTAGTTTAAAAAAGGAAGGTGGTCCAACTTCTTCAATTTCAATTATTTGCGCCACAAAGAAAAAAAATCTATGTAGGCCTTAATCATACATTTTCAGGAGGAATAACAGAGGAACCTCACATCACAGTGTTGTAAGTAAAGCTGCTGTTATCTTATGTGTAGTACCAGGATTTACTTTTACACTACGATAATGGCTATGTTGCAGGGATCCATCAGGGAACCGTGAAAAAAGGGAACTCGATGGATTCTGCAAAGCAGCCATTATCGCAGTGTGAACCCACAGCCAACATCTCTACTATAAATCCTGTGACTTACAGGTGGTATATTTTCCTATTGCCATGATAACATCTGAAAACAACCGTAATAGGTCTACACAGAATAGGAAAAAAAACATGTCAAAAACCAAAACTTAAAAATTGCTTTGAACTTCTTGCCCAAAGCAGCTGGATTTCTGGTGAGTTTTTTGGGTGGTTTTCAGTTTTTGGTGCCTTTTTTGGCACATTTTTATGACTGTTTTTGGGCAGCTTTTAGTTTATGCAAAATCCATATACCTTGTTAAGACACCTGGGATGTTTTATTACAAAAGTGTCCAAAAAGTGTGCCAAAAAACGTGCAGCCCGTTACATAGACTTCAATAGTAAATTTTCTGCCTTATTACAAAAAACGACCAGCAGCAAAAACGCTGTGGAGACAACAAAACGTTTTTACTATTAAAGTCTATGAGATCTGTTTTCAGTGCTTTTTTCAGCGGGTTTAGAGAACGAAAAACAGTGAAAAAATGAGTGAAAAGTTGAGCTGTGGAGACATGTAGATTTCTTTGGCTCTTCATGTCTGTAGCTGTCCTCAGCCTCTATAAGAGCACTAGTAAATTCAGACCCCAGGTCATAGGAAAGCAAATTATTCAGACCAGAACAGAGCGTCATAATTCAGGGAAGCCATTTACCACAAGTCCCATAGGCTGAGTGTAAGCTGCAGCGCCAAGATCAGGGAGTGCTCTCAGTGGGGATGGCGCCGCTCTGCTGAAGCGCAGTCTCACATGATGGCAGCAGAACCACATGTTGAGGTGATTTTATTTTTGATGAAGATGTGACCCTGTTGATGTTAAGAATCACTCTAGCCAAATGTCGCTTGACCCAGCCTGGACCTGCGTCTATCAGACATTTACGGCACAACTTGTGGGTTCTATGGATAAGCCATAAATGTGCAAATGGAAATGTCCCTTTAAATCATTTTTTTTAAATTTTTTTGTTAGTCTAGACAGATTTTGCTCTTTCATTTTCACACTTATTATCACCCCAGTAATATTGCCCCTGTAGTGGCTGATATGACTGCTACAGGGGCTTATTATTACTCCCTACAGAAATCATAGCAGCCCATACCGAGGTAATATTACTGGTGTAGCAATAGGGGCTGAAATCACTAATCCAGGCCGATAATGATCTATATAGATGCTGGAGACTGAAGATCAGAGCATGATATCCATATAGGTCATCACTGGCCTTGGCAGCTCTTTTCAGCCCCTGTTGTTCTGTGATCTGCCCAGTGCTGCCTGTGGGGCCAGCTCACTCACCAGGGGTCCGTCAGGGGGTCTTCCTCAGGAGCTGCACTGGCTTCTGCAAGAGAGTTCAGTGAGAGTCTTTGAAGTGCAGGGCGCCACGGAGACACTGCTCAGGTCAGGAGGCCGCACACTGTAGGCAGCACGGGGGAGATGTAAGGCTGTACAGCCCTGCTCAGGACCTGCCGGCTGCTACGAGTGGAGTCCTGATGCAGGATGCGGCCGCTGCTATTACCAAGCAGCACAAGCGGCCCACAAGTAGGTCGGCCCGCCGGGCATCTGCCCGGTATGGTCTATGCTCAGTCCGGGCCTGACATGCAATATGAATTCAAGTGAAGCTCCAGCCCTCTGAGAGAGCTAAGGAAATTGCATAACTAGGAATTTCATGTTATGATAATCATTATCTGAATCTTCCCTGTATTAAAAAGAACAAACTGAAGATACCGCTGGAGATGTGTTCAGAATACAGGCTACAGTAAATTTGTAAGCTCTTATGGCACTGGCAAATAATTTCAATGCCCTTGAAACATACAGGGTTACGACTAAATTGATCTGGTTATAACATTATACAGTATTAGGGAATTGTTAATTATGAATACAGTAATAGTGATGAATGATTCTAAATGATTATCCTTACTCATGTCGTAGATGGTGTCTGTACTTACATAGTTTTTTTTTTACCTGCAGGCTCAATACTTTGGACAGATTAGTATTGGGACTCCTCCACAGAAATTCAATGTGGTATTTGACACTGGATCTTCTAACTTTTGGATCCCATCCTCTTACTGCAGCAGCGAAGCATGCCGTAAGTTGTGCAGTCTATACATTAAAATAGAACAAATGTCAAGCACTGTCTCTATTCACTTGTTGGTAGTACAGCATGTACACTACATAGACCTGCACACAGTGTCGGACTGAGGTGCCTAGGGCCCACAGGTGGAGTGGGTTCTAGGGGCCCACCAGTTAAGCTGTTTCAGGGCCCACCGGTGGAGTTTATTTTAGGGGCTCACCTTTTAGCTACTATTAATGACTGTAGATGTCTCCTATACTCTGCTTCTTGCTTTTTGCCATTCTTTCTATGCTTTTTTTGCCTTTTCTGAGAATGTATATGGAGTTAAAAAACAACTTTTGGTCTACCAGGCTCAGGGGCCCACCGGGGGATTCCCCTATTCCCCTGTGGGCCAGTCCGAGCCTGCCTGCACACATACCTTGGATTGAATAAAAGTTATATAGTGTCTCTGCTTTGGACAATTTGTACTTGTTAGAAGGGTTCCATGACAATAAGCAGATTACAAGTGCTGTGCCCCCAGGTAATCAACTGTAATCTGTGAATAAATCTGTCCCCACGGCAAGGGTTATTGGTCGGTTTTTCAGACGGTTTGTGGTCTTAGAAACCATTTGAAAACTGACAAGCAATGCTCTCCATAGACTTTAATAGAAAATCTGTTCAGCAGTCCCCACTGAATTTTCAGCTGGACAGTTTTCGGGCACAACATAGACATGTGGGTGTGAAGGGGACGGCTTGAATCCGCAAACTGCGGACAAAAGCCGTCCCCCTACATGTCAAAAAAAGACAACATACTGGTTGGAAAATCCAGCGTATTTGGTCTTTACCGCGGGACGCACTCTAAGGGCCACATGTATGAAAACTGTTTAGTTCTAAAACTCACTTTTTTGCCCATAGGTTATTATGGGCATAAAAGTGAGTTTTAGACCTAAACAGTTTTCATACCTGTGGCCCTGTTTGTTTTCCTAGGAGCACCACCACAAAGGAAATGATGTATTTCAGAGTGCCCCATGTGAATCAATTGGCTAACTCTGTAAATCAGGACAGGACAGGTCCTCCAAAGAGGGAGATACTCTTGTGTATCCACTCTCCATTCTAGTCAAAAGATAAGGATCTTTAACATTGGATGCCCCTATATCAACTCAGAATCCATGAAAATGGATTTTTGAACCCAGATAACTCCTTTAAGAATTGTGGTTCTGCCCAAAGGATACATTCTATTGTTACTGACATTTATAAACTAGATGTAAGAGTATTTATAAACTAGATGTAAATAGATGTAAGTAAAAGTCATTCATTTATAATGCAGTCAACTAATACTTGCAATGTATTAAAGTAGATACACAATTGAGTGTTATTATTATGACCGGCAACTAATATACAGAGCAACCGTCTTGTGCAGCACAGACATCAGCTAGACCAGCTGAGAGTGACTTAATAAGGTCCTGGTAAGTTGTCACAGGTATCTGGAGCCATGCTGACTGCATTTCAACGCTGTTGGAAGGTGTGTGTGGGAGGATCCAATTGAGGTGGTCCCACAGATGATCAGTCTGGAGAATTAAGGGCCCGGGCTACTACTTGGTCTTGGTCATGCTCTTCCAAACAAAGTAGGACATTTTTAGCTGTGTGACATTGTCTTGCTGGAAGATTCCATCAGCTCCACTTACGACAGCTTGTATGGATGCATGTGATCTGCAAGGATAGATTCACACCCAAATCGGTTGAGAGTGCCTACCACCTGGCTGAGTGGGCTCAGAGAATGTCATGAAAACATTCCCCAGACCATAATGCTGACGTTCACTTCTTACATCAATGGTACAAGGTGCTCCGCGGTTTCTATGTCATTTATTTGCTGTGGTGCCTTTTGTCCATTTACAATACACTTTCACCACAGCAGCACACAAACAGTTCACAAACTACGCAGTTTCAGACATACTGCTACCCTTGGCCCGAAAGCCAATAATCATCTCTTTTTGCAACTCTCATAAATTGCCCTTGTTAGAGTAAATATAGCCATGTTGTATAGGCCTGAACTGATTCCATTTTGTCTTTATTTCTTTGTTCTGGCTGTCTCCTTCCCAGTGTATCCTAAAGATGTTTTCATACTTAAAACTTGGCAATGAATCGGTGGTGCAAGGGTGCCAGGGAGACACTAGTGGGAAAGTTCATGTTTTCATGCAATGTTTTGAGATAAGTGCAGGTGTCCAATTATGATGTCCAATTATAATTGGGGGCTGAACTGGAATAACCCTGATACCATTTGGGCACCTGCAAATTAATAAGATGTTTCTCTTTAGTTTGACACATATAAAGGATTTATGTATTTTGTTTGAAGTTTAATTAATCTTGGACACTGCACAGTAAGAAGTATGAATATTAATGTGTACCAATGATTATTCACGCCCATATTGTATTTCCATTGGTTAGGGTGGGCTTGTCATTTAACCCTTTCATATCATGTAACAATTTGTCTATAAAATAAAGGCCTGGGGGGCTTTGCTCCCAGAGTGATTTTGAATCTCAACCTGTGACTCATAATTGCTCTCCTGCGATAGCCAACTGGTGACACCCAAAGATGTGACCCTTCTTGGAGTAGTAAGTATAATAACTTATTACTCTGACACCCTTTCTAGCAATGACAGCAACAAGGGAATGTGTACAGACAGCCTATCACACACATCATATACCTGCCAAGCCAGTTCACAACATATGGCTTACTTCATGAGCTATGCGTTGCCAAAAAAATTCAAAGTTCAAGTTTTATTATTTTGTTAGTATTTTGTACATTCACCTTTGGCTTTCAACACTGCCTGAATCCTCCAGGACATGCTCTCGATGAGATTCAAGCATGTCTCGATTGAACTCTGATCCCAGGTTCCCAATGTTGATGCATACTGGTCGACTATTTCTTCCACTCTACCCAAACATGTTCGATTGGGTCGAGGACAGTGGACTCTGGGGGCAAATCCAGCAACTCTACTTCATTGTACTCGAGTGTATGAAGTAACTCATCTTGTAGGATACTCACATATAGCTCAGCATTGAGATCAACATCGATCCTGGTCAATTATCCAACACCTTTGACTGTGAAACATCCCCATATCCTCAGGCTTTCTCCACCTAACTTGACAGTTTCTTTAATTTCTCCATCCATTAGCACCCTTTCCTCTTGATTCTTCCAGACCCATTTTCACCAATCAGAGACCAGTCTATTGAGTTTCATCTCACCGCTTCAAATTACCAGTTTCTGAATTTCTACGGTCCACTTTTCATATTTTTTTCTAAGGTCGAGATGATGTTTCTTGTGATAATATTGAAGTCAAGGCTTCTTCACCTTTTTTTGGGCCACCATTTCAGACTTGCATAATATGTGTCAGATGGTGCTTGCATGGACGTCTGATCTCACTATTATGAAGCATAGTGTTTGTCGCAGCAGAACTGATAGACCTTTTGATAAGCCGACTTGTTGACTCAGACATTTTGAATAGATGTCCACATCTTGGCTTTTGAATAATGGACAGACTTCATTTCATATTCTTCCAGCTGTTAAAGCACTCCTGTAATGTAGTTTGGCAATATTCTCGATTAGCTGGATGATGTGGTTTCTCTTTTCTTTGGTAATCTGCTCCTCGATTCGAACCAGTGACCTTTCACTTGAGAATCAGCCTACTAACACACTGAGCTATTAGGGAATATGAGAACAAGTTGTAATTTGTAGTATACAAGAAGAAAAAGATTGTTCCACCACCGGGAGCAAAATAGTAACAATGCAGTTACAGGACCAGAATCTGCAGAACTAAGCATATGCTAAATAGTTGCGGTCAGATTGCTGTATAAGATAACCAAGATAATTGTCTATAAAATGATGGTAGTTTCACGTTCAAAGCTGTAGTAGGTGGTGAGTTATGGAACCTGAAAGTCAAAAGTTCAAAATATTGCTACTTTAACCTTGGCACTGTATATCTAATAGTGAATTTTCCATATTTATTAGAAAAAATGTATGCACCCAGGATAGACATAAAAGTTCCCTACACTGTGCTCATCTTAACATGGCATGTTTACTTACATTTAGTGCATGTACAATTTTTGCATTAGGACCCTTTCTACTAGCATAAAACAAGAACAAAATCAAGTGAACGTGTCATCATTTCTTCTCAGGTGTACATGAGAATTTCAAGTCTTTTCTATCCACTTCCTATCAGCACGGTGGGAAAGTTTTCTCAATACATTATGGCACCGGACAACTGGTTGGTATTACGGGTAAAGATACACTCCAGGTAAGATCAAGTTTAAAATTAATAAAAGTTTGATAAGGATTGTATAGATCTGAGCCACAAACAATTCACATAAATTTCATTGTAGGATATGACACCTTTGATAAAAGATGGTTTATGAAGACCCATTTGGGTCATTTGGCCTATTCCCTCTATTCTACTTGTAAAGAAGCAAACTCTATCCAAAAAGATTATGACCTCCACTGTGGATTTTCTTTTTTTATTTGTGTTCACCTATGTGTATGGTAATACGTTTTCTGTGTCCATGTAGATTGGTAACCTGACAATTGCTGAGCAGGATTTTGGCCAGTCAGTCTTGGAGCCAGGCAGGACTTTTGTTGTGGCACAGTTTGATGGAGTGTTGGGTCTTGGATACCCTTCACTTGCTGTTGGTAATGCAGTCCCAGTATTTGACCAAATAATGGACCAACAGCTAGTGGAAAAGCCAATATTTTCCTTTCATTTAAATAAGTAGGTATAAAATTACAACATCTAAAAACACTGTGAGCTATAAAATTTTGTATTTTAGGCTTTTTTTATTTGGATTTTTTTTGCCAATTATTTCACAGAGATGAAAATTATGGAGGAGAACTTTTATTAGGCGGGATAGATCACTCGTTGTACAAAGGACCAATTCACTGGATTCCTCTTACAGATAAAGGGTACTGGCAAATACGACTTGATAAGTAAGTAATTATAGAAGTATGATTACCAGAATTTTAAACCACTTTCCTGTTCATAAAATGACAAAATACAAAGTGTTAAACAATTATTTAGTGATTTAATCAGAAAAAGAGTGTTGTACTTGAGAAGCTTCTGTAATGAGTGGTGGTAAAATCGTCTTCAAAAATTTCTAACAAGTCCAGTTGGTTTACCATGATTACATGTACACTGATGCGCATGAGTTAAAACCTAACTTAATAAGCCATATTCTGACTGAATTTATTTTATTTTTTTTATATATTCCTATATTAGTATTTCTCCTATTACCTCCTATTAGGTTCTGTATTAAATCTATTCAAATAGTCATGCTTATTTTAGCATGAAATAAGTTCAGTTGGTTCATCATGGTTACATGTACACTGACCGGCATGAGGTAAAACCTAATTAAACAAACTACATTTTGACTGAAAATGTTTTCTTTTTAATATCCATTTATCAGTATTTCACCTTCTACCTCCTATTAGGCGTAGTTCTGCATTAACTCTATTTCAATGGTCATGCTTCTTTCAGCATGTCTCTTTTTTTTCATGCAGTATCAAAGTTCACGGGAAAGTAGCATTTTGTCCGAATGGATGTGAGGCTATAGTTGATTCAGGCACTTCTCTCATTACTGGGCCTGTTGATGATATCAAAAATCTGCAGAAACTCATTGGAGCTACACCTTTGTATTTCGGAGAGGTAAAAACATTACTTTTTAAAATGGTATTATGCATTATAATCAGGGCCGGGATGATGGGCAGGCGACCGCCTAGGGCACCACTTCCTCCCAGGCAGAAAGAAGGGCGGGGTACAAAGAGGTATGGAGCGGGCTGAATTTTCCATTTGGGAGGAACTTTGTGCCTTATTTGCCTAGGGCACCAGAATACATTGTCCCAGCCCTGATTATAATTTTAAAGTCACTGAACTGTTGTTTTGCCTCCCAATGAATGTCTATGTCTTTTGTTTCATAAGCAAAAAATAAAGTAACGTACAGTTAGTTGTCAAGATGTCTACATCAGGAGTGTTATGTGACACAAGCTACTTTTTTCCACCTTTCAGTACTGCAATTGCATACACTTACATTGTATTCTGTTGTGTCTCTTACTGCCATTTTGTTGGTGCATTAAATGCTACAGACACCTTTGACATAGAAAAAAAAAAAACATTTTACATGTTAGTGGCTCTCTTGAGTAAACAAAAAGCTGTACTAATATTAAGGGCCACATGTGTGAAAACTGTCTAGGTCTAAAACACACTTTGTTGCCCATAGCAACCAATCAGAGCGCCCCTCTCACTGTATGAAATGAAGGGGACACTCTGATTGGTTGCTATGGGCAACAAAGTGAGTTTTAAACCTAGACAGTTTTCATACATTTTCTGACTAATATTCAGAATACATAATATTCAGATTGCTCCGAGTTTCAGATTTTCTCACACAACGAGTATTTTAAGTCAGAATCCACGAGGATTCTGACTTAAAATTCTGTTTAAAAACCTAAAATACACGATTTCCATTAACCTCAATAGAAAATATGTGTTTTGTTCATATACATATCTTCGGCAGTCATTTTTTCACTGCAAAAAAACTTAGAACATGTTCATTCTTTGGTTGTATTCCACGTGGAAAACACAGGGAAATGTACTATTGATGTCAATGGAGAGGGCTAAAAATCTTGTGTAAAACGCGTCCCAAACATCTGTATGTGTGTTTTTAAACGCAGATCAATATAGAAAAAAAACACATAGAAATGAATGGGACTCATTTCTGACGGTAAACCACAAGTAAAAAAAAAAACCCTAAATTCACTTCTATATGAAAGAATTTGACAAGTATATTTTGCGGGTCATTTGGACTGGCTGAATGTGAGCTCTGTGGGCCACATGTATGAAACGGTTTTGGTCTAAAACTCACTTTTTTCCCCATAGGTTTCTGTGGGGAAAAAAGTGAGTTTTAGACCAAAACCATTTCATATATGTGGCCCTGTGTGTGTAAAAATCTACAGTTTTCAACAGATGCTCTGCTTTCTCTCTACACTTGTACGCAGTCTTAGGCTTGTCCCCACAGTATGGAATTTTGGTCGGTTTTTCAGACAATTTTTAGAAACCATCTGAAAACCAACATGCCACGGTCCCCTATAGACTTTAATAGAAAATCCGTTCAGCAGTCCCCACTGAACAGATTTTTCTGCAGGACGGTTTTTGACACCGCCGGAGGACCGAAAAACTTAGAACATGTTCATTCTTCCGCCCGGTTTTTGGGCAGAACATAAAAATGTGTGTGCGAAGAGGGACAGCTTAAATCCGTAAACCACAGACAAAAGCCGCCCCCATACATGCTAAAAAAAAAGACAAAATACTGGTCGGAAAATCGTGAATACGCACCTTTATCCCCCCCCTGCAAACTGTCTTGTGTGAGTTTTCCTCGCTATCTTCAGCCTGTAGGAGTTATTGTTCGGGATGGTCTTCACTCTCCATGTTCTGGTCTGCCATGTACAACCTCCTCTCTGTCCCTGCTGTTAACTCTAGCACTACCAACACTGAGTCGGACAGCCGAGAGTCCTTCATAAGCAAACGCATGCCCCTCACAATACCCCAAGAAACAGCCATGTTACAGTTCGGGTTTGTTTAAACCTGTACTCTGTTGAATAACCAGATGGAGCCAAAGCACTGTTTCATGCTATACACACATGCAGCACCGTACACTCTTCCTCCAGAAGTGACCGAAAGAAAGCCAACCTGGACTGAAACGATAAACGTCTAAAATGTTTGTGTTTAAAAACTTCACCTGTTCCGACTTAGATACAAATTCAACTAAAAGGGGTTTTCTCACTATGCAGTGACAGCCAACTTTGGACAAACACTTCTTGGTTAGGCTGTGGATGGGTCTATAGCAGTCACTGGCATATCAGCTCTGCTTTTCCTAACTGAGCCTGTTAATATTGAAACAAGAGAAACCAAGAGAAACTTATGTGCACTCAGAAGAAATAAATCTTTCTTATCTCATCTACAAAGCAAATAAAAAAAGCAATGTATTTAGTAAAAGTCTTCATTTACCTTCCCCTACATGTTGAAAACTCATCATTGTAGTGAGAAAACCCCTTTAAGAACAAACCTACAGAACCAATCTTGTTTGGAACCCAGATTTCACATAAACTAAGGCCTACAAAAAGAGACAGAGTTTGGCAACTTGCATTATTACCAAGGCACTAATTAATTACCGGGTTGTAAAGAGGGGTTTTCCTCTTCATCCTTAGGGGTCATCTGGCAATCTATTTTGCCCACAGTTTCATATAGGCCCCTTTTATCTCTGCAGCCCAGATATTGTAGCTGGTACTACAGGTTAAAAAAAGACCCCAGCACTTCTGTAGTCTCAAGAAAGTGAAATCTTACATCCCGTATGTATCAGCAGCTCCAACCAGTCCTATATGGCTTTTCTATAGTATGCGACCCTGAACCAGGATTTAGGAACACATGAAAACGTGAAAACGAGGACTGGCCCATTGAATCTAAGATGGTTTGGAGGTATAATTCGTTCACTATTATCTTTGATTTTATGGTTACAGAATATTAAATCTTATAGTCAGAATCTTTTATCCATCAATAGCTATAAATGATAAAACCTGATCCATGGATGGCACCTAGCCTTCAAAATAAATTCTGGCACTGCCAAGAAGCCCTGAGCAGCTGTTCCGAAACAGTGCACTACTGAGCTGGGATTTTAGGGACTAAGCTGGGAACATGGGGATGTAATAATCTTAATTCAAGTGAAAAAAAAACCAATTAAAAATACTTTTACTTGATTGCCTTAAAAGAATGCCCTCCAAAATGGAGGACCCACAGCAACAAACACCAAAATTTGTTCTCCTAGAGAGGAAGAAATGCTGGTGTTTGTTGCTGTGGGTCCTCCATTTTGGAGGGCATTCTTTTAAGGCATATCAAGTAAAAGTTATTTTTTAATTGGGTTTTTTTCTTCACTGTGAATTTTTGCTACAAATTTAACCCAAATAGGCAAAATTAGATTTATGTCTGTGAGTTTTTTCTGATGTAATAATCTTATAATAAACAATGTCTTCTGACCATCATTTGCAAAGACATTTTTAGAGCTCTGATTCTCCTGTATAATATGATAATAAGACAGCAATCATTATAATCTTTCTGTCCAATATTTATGCATGTGCTGTATTTTTATAGTACATTGTAGACTGCACACGTATATCCACCCTTCCAACTGTGACGTTCACCATTGGTAAGAGAGACTACACCATACCTGCTGAGCAGTATGTACTGAAGGTAAGTATGCTGACACTATTCCATGCTGTACGTCCTAGGTAACACACAATATGGTGCCGTAACACTTTCTTAATGGTTACAGGAGCACACAGGACAGTCATCTCAGTGCTTGACCGGCTTTCAGCCCATGGATTTGTCTACAAAATCTGGACCACTATGGATCCTGGGAGATATTTTTATGTCAAAGTTTTATAGCATATTTGACCGTGAAAATGACAGGGTTGGACTGGCAAAATCCCGCAAAAGGCAACATAGACTCTCAAATACGGAAACTACATCATCCACTACTTTATAAATGATCAACCTGCAATTCCCGGATATTATCTTTAGAAGGAACACCACCTATTAATTTTATTATGTAATCTTTACTGCTCTTTACAGATGGGGAAATGTTAAAGCAATAAATCTGTATATTAGCTTATTTCATGGAATAAACATGGTTATTGGCTATCGCTGGAGAAGAATTCTTAAAATTTGTGCAAGGAAACGTAGGTCACTTGCCCATAGCAACCAATGATATTGCCCCTTTGATTTGCAAAAGGGTCTTTGAAATTTGAGGATGTCTGAGCAAACATTTAAATTTTTCAATTGTACTAGTTTACGTAAATCCCCCCTCAATGAATCATGATAAAACTTTGAATACTGTATACATCAGTTGTGTAAGGTGAAGTGATGGTTAGATCCAGATTGCAGATAGACAGATGTTATGTACAATAAAACGTCCATAAGACTGATTTCTCTCACAGTGTTTTTTTGAGGAAAAACATGTTTTTCATGGTATTTTACCTGTATTTTCTTGGTTGATGTTACAGAAAAGTCTATGGTAAAATATTAAATTCACCATTATTTCAAAAGACAGCATGCTGTTTTTTCCAATAGGCTTATCTATAGGATTTGAGAAAAAGCAGAAATGAATGCATATTGTAAATGTTATTAATATGTAAAAACACCTCCAAAATGCAAATAAAATGAGTGTGTGAAGGAGACCTAAGTAGGTTGTAAATACAGTAGTAACTCAACATTCAAAGTTAATTGATTTGGGACGACCATTGTATGTTGAGACCATAACTCTATGGAAACCGGAGTTCCACGGCACCAAAATGTCACCAACGTGATGAAAAATAAAGATTGAAGAAAATAACGTAGATAATTAATACAGATAAAGCAAATCTTTACAGATAATAGTGAGAAAGAACTGCTAGAAGCTGGAAATAACTTTCTATGTTGAGGATAGGAGCCTCTTTGGTCATGTACTTTAGATACAATGTACCAGAAAAAAAAGGAAATATCGCCCTCACCTGGGGCCTTATGTATGAAAACTGTCTAGCAGTGAGACTATCTTTGTTGCCTATAGCAACCAATCAGAACTCAGCTGTCATTTCATATAGTGCTCTGAAAAAATAAAAGCTGAACTCTGACTGGTTTCTATGGGCAACAAAGACAGTCTTACCGCTAGACAGTTTTCATACATAAGTCCCCTGGTGTCAAAAGGAGCTGCTCATCCTGGCACATGTAAAAGCAGCACAGAACATGTAGAACCACACTGTACTGTATACAGGTGCTACTAGACCGTCAATCACTGCCTGTACTTCACTAATACAGAGGCTTTACAAGTAAAATGTTCATGATAATTGGCTGGACTTTCCATCAATCACATCTGCCGCATGTCTGATATATTGCATCTTAAAACCAAACTCAAAATACAATATCCCAGGAACAACCATTGAATGTTGAAAATATTGTATCCTGAGGCCATTGTAACTTGAGGGAGCACTGCACTAAATTGTAAGGCTCTGCAGGTACAACCCCCAATTGGTAACACCCAGCTGACAGATTCAGTAATACATTTCTAGAAGAGATAGCATACAAACACAGATAGAAGATGTTCCAGAATTGTTATTTCACAGAGTACACAACTATTTACTAAAACAGACATAAACGGAGATGTCACAGGTCCTCTAAACCAACCCTTAATTTTCATGAAACAAATATAACCAAAATAAGAAGATATCAGCATTAACAGCATATTTATTTTGGATGGTAACGTAATTTTCCACAGTTTGCATATATTTTGAATGCAGGAGAATGGGCGTCATCAACTTCTAGTCAACATATTCAAGCATACATTTTGTATTACAGCCAAGTAATGGCTGAAAAACACAATAAATTACAAAGCTGGCTGTTGGTAGTTACATGTGAATTCAATATTTTTGTCCAAGAATTTTGTCCATTTTCAGCATTAGCTCAATGAAATTAAGGGCAACATATCCCATCAGGGCTGCACCATTTTTTTTGGTGCATATTGCGCCAAAAAACTGTTGACGACCTATTCTCTATATAAATGAACTGTAGTACTCCAAAACTAGGAGCATTACATGCCAGGCACGACACATTTGAATGCGTCTTAAGTAGGCGCAACAAATATGCTAGCAATGATTTGCTATGCACCTACATTATGCTATGCCCCTAGATTACTCGCATCAATCATAATATGCAAGGTATACCAGGCGCCAAATTTTTGACAGGTTCATTCATTCAGGCGCACTATACACTCATTAAATATGGCGTGGAGGCGCCTCTTTACTGACATGTCACCCTAAGGGGGACATGTATGAAGATCGGTCGTCGAAGCGCCTGTTTTCACTGTATTTTTCGTGAAAAACTGCGCCTGATGTATGATGGCGCCGAAGTGCGCTCATACATGCGGGGCAAACTTTGACGCCTTCGACAGACAGACCACTTTGAGATAGGTCTGCCTTTCGGAGCTTTAATGCGCCTCACTTTGCCGACCCGCATTCATACATGCGTTGGTGTTTTCGAATGTGGTGCGTCCCGCCCCAGAACGCCCACAGCACGCCCCTTTATGTTAGGCGCATTAGAAATTGGCGAAGCTTTTGCCTAATGCGCTTAACACATAGGGGAGGTGCATCCGACAGCGGAGCCGGCACAGAGAGACGCATTATACGCCAGAAAACCATCAAAAACGCCGATTATACATGTCCCCCTAAGTGTCTTAAAATTAGTTTAATAGGCTTTATAGAGATCTTTATTAGTTTGCTATGTACCATGCATATCATCATCACAGAGAATACAAAAATTCACAAAAATATTTAGTGCAATGATCTCTGTGCCATTTCCACAACAGTTATTGTTTTTATATATCCATCTACAATAAACATTAACACAAGACAAAGCATAAATACTCTGTCAATTACATATGGAGTTAGTGATAATGTTATGGTCATCTGGTTAAAGTTAGCAGCATCCAGGACCCTGAAATTACGTATTGCTGATAATCCTACATTTTGATATCTGATAGTACAGAAAGCTGTGTATACTACTATAGTTTAAACAGCTTAAAAGTATTCCCAAAATTTGCGCTTTACAATTATACATAACATTTAGCACCTTTAGGTCTCAAATACATATTGGACAATAGGTAATGATACAAACATATTGACACAGACTTTTTGCATGACATTCCAAGCAAACCAATTTCTATAGTGCAATCTGCAAATTAAGGTCAGTCAACAATCGTGATAGTCCATGATACTACATTATTAACATAATAGATGGAATTAGAATTTGAACACATCAAAGCCAATACAGAATATTTCTATACCAAATGCCATTGCGAGTTAGAAATGTAGGTTTTCCACAGCAGAGAGTCTACAGTGTTTGCGCAAGTAATAGTGCAGCTGCAAATTCACCAAAAGCCAGAAGATTTGGTGTAGATTTTCTGCAGATTTGCTGCTTTAGATTTGTTGCAGATTATGTTAAGATAAAAGAAAAAAAACAATGTGTTTAACATCTGCATCAACTGTGGATTTATTATGGATTTTAAGTTCACCATTTAAGTCAATGAGGAAAATCTGTAGTAAATCCTTAGTATATGCACAACATAAATTAACAAGCCACTGATTTAAAATCTGCAATGCATGTCAATATGTGGATGGATGCTGCGTGGATTTTTACTAAAAATATTTATAAAAGTCATCTCATCTAATTTGGCAATTTTCCACAACACAAACTGCTAGGGGAAGTCTGCAGCCTATATAAACCATATACAAGCACCCCAAAAGCACTGTAAGTACCTTGTTTTGATTATGGAGCCAACCATGATAGATTTTGATTGATATCCTAATACTAAGGAGGTTTATTTACTCCTGTGCTCACCATGCAATATTGTATGTAAGTAAGTCACTTTGCAATATGTGTCCATTAACAGTGTCCTATCTATTCTGAGATATCCCCTCTTGTATGGGCTGCATTAGCTCCTCAGGTCACTATAGCTAAAGACCTGTTCTCTCTCCTGATAGGCTGCCAGCACTGGTTGCTATAGCTACAGACCTGGCTTCTACTGCAGCCTAGTGGAAGCCAGTAAACATGCCCCTGAAATCAAAGTGAAACCAAGAAAACAAGACTGAGGTAAGATGAATCAATGTAGTGAGAAAACCCCTTTAATGAACTTCAGATACTGAAAATCGTAATTTGCAAGTAGAGTCCAAATTGCACAATCCACATAAAAACCATTTCATACTTGGGTGTTCTAATCTTTTCTCTCTTACGTAGGCCTGGGACCCCCACGATTGCTAAAACGGGAATCCACATCCCTGATCCTTGAATGGCTGGAGTGCACACTACTGCTCCATTCACAATGGGGTCAACAAAAATAGCTAAATACAGTACTCAGTTCTCTCCATTAGTCTCATAGACTGAATGGAGCATTTAAGGACAAGGGACTCAGGGACCCAGTTCTTGCGATCAATGAGGAGCCCGAAAGCGATCAGACATTTATCACTTCTCCTGTGGATATGTGATAAAAGTTCTACAGTGGCACAACCCCTTTAAGTCACTAGCATACAGATTCAGTTTATTTAATGAGCCTTTCAAACTAGCTATACATGTTGGGCCTCTAATATCTTAGCTGTTCATGACTCAAGTATCAATGGTCAAAAAAACTTGTAATGAAAAACATCCATGTAATCATATTTAGAATGAAGGAGCAAACCCTTAGGCCCCGTTCACACGGCTTATTTGCCGACGGATTGGCGCCGTATTCCGCGACGGGTTTGCGCTTCAATACGGCGCCAATCCGTCGGAGTCATTACGGTAATCCACTGCTCTCATAGAGAACAGTGGAATCCGTCGCTCCTCCCCGCTCGGCAAATCCGCCGCGGGGGGAGAAAGTGACATGCATATTATTTACGGCGCGGACGCGCCGTAAACAATGCATTGTCTATGGGGCCGGGAGCGGCGCCCCCGCCGCGCTCCGGCCCCGCCCCCCGGCCCGCCCGTATTCACGGCGGATTTGTGCGCTCAATACGGCGCACAAATCTGTCGTGAATAAGCCGTGTGAACGGGGCCTTACAGTTAAAAATCTACTATAGCTTGTGTACACATTGTGAATTCTGCCAGGACATAGACATGGATTTTGTGCCTGAATCCTGACATATTCCACCAACATTCTGCTGTCAATGCAAGTCAATCATGTATTTTATGCTCCACATGCAAGTTCCAGATGAAATCTGCTTTGTTTGTATACCACATAAAACGTTCATTATTGGCCCAGATTCTATGCTCCATTAAACTGCAATGAAGCGTGGATTTCTGCTTTGGATTTTCTTCAAAATTAGTTTTAGATGTGAATAGTGTGAATCCTGTGTGTGAACATACTCTTATAGTTTTAACAGTGTTTTTGCCTCCTATTATTGTTGTGTGGAAAGTGTCCTGAGTACAGCAGCAGTATTTGGGCAATACAGGGCCTAAAGAACCGTCATAGCATTCCAGAGAATAGAGTACTGATAGAGAAAAATCCTGGCACTGGTTTTAAGAGGAATGCTTTTGTTTTGGTCAACTTGTGGTTTCTGGAAGTAAGGATGATCAACTCCATGGTTATGTGCATCAGGATGATGCCACGGCACAGGAGTCAAAGTTCTGCATTATTTTCTGTAGTAAGTGATATAAGACATGGGACAAATTTACTAATACTGTCTAATACTTGGTGTAAAGCTAGACTTCACAGTCTAAAAATGCATCAGATTTAGCACAGTGATCAGTGCCGATTGATAAATCTTTAGATAAATGTTTGACACTTTTGTCTAACTTTACACTATTAGTTGACTTAGTATGTGTCAAAAATTGTGCCAAAATGTTGACACTTGATGTTGCACATAAGACCATGTCCATTTCCATAAAACCATGCCTCTTCTCATAAAATTACATCCTATTTGTTGGATGTAGCACAGAAGTGTCTAAAAACTAAGGGCCACATGTATGAACCTGTTTAGGTCTAAAACTCACTCTTTTGCCCATAGGTTATTATGGGCAAAAAAAGTGAGTTTTAGACCTAAACAGGTTCATACATGTGGCCCTAAGACTCATAATAAATGTGATATGAGGCATGTATCAGTGTTATGGTGCAAATTGTGCCAGACTTCTGACACAATTGCCATATGAAATGTTCCCCACTGTGTATAAAAATAATTTTTACACTATCAGAGAACTAAAATAGGCCATGATTTACATTAATTAACAACACCTCGGTCAACTGTTATATGTCCTTGTGTCTCCCATAGCTATTGTATTCTTACTGGTGGGGAAACCTGCGCTAGTGGTGTATATCACATGCCAGCTACTCAAATGAACAGCTGATCAAATAATACATGGATGGGCAGCTGTTATTGCCTCTTTGCTTTGGCTAATAAAGAGAGGTCCCATGCAGGAGAGCGACACCCACCTCTATAACACCAAGAAATCTTTAAAAACTGAGCATGGGGACATACTATACAAGCTACATTGAATGGTTTTACACTTCATTAGCTAAAAGAAGAGGAAAGGGTCAGTTTCTTATATTCAAATATGTTTGTGCGTTTCAAAAACCTCCCCTTTCATGATTAAGGGCTTAGAGTTACTAAATCATCCTTCAACACCTAAAGTGTTCTAGACACTTCCTTTCTTTTCATCATGAAATTCCACTATATCAGTTTCTTTAACACTGATATGGTCTAGTAAATGCAATACTTCCTCAGTTGAGCTTACAGCACAGCTGTTTTCTTCTACAGAAGCTTCACTTGATGAAGTTAAAAAAAAGGGAATATTTTCTAAAGATGTCCTTGTTGGTTGTGCGCTTGAAAGAAGATTTTGCGTTGGGAACACTGTTTCACTCCACCTATGGGAAGGTGTATGCTGTTCTTGTGTCGTATTTGCGGTTTCCTCTGCTTCTACATCCACTGGTTTCTTTGCTGAAATATCTTGGCTATTTTGCACAGTCTTCAACTGTTCATCCTTTTTATCTTCAAGCTGATTGTGCTTTGTATTTTCTTCTGGATGTATGTTGACCGGAGGAGTTGACTGCTGCATGGCATCACGTTGTACTACTGTGTCAGCAGCTGTAACCACGACTTGAGGCACTTCTACAGGTGAGTTAGGTGTATCGTTACTTTCACCAGAGGGCTGCCTTTCCGATGTATTTGATCTGCTAGATTCACGAATAACAGATAGATCTGTCCTAGGAGTAAGCAGCTTAGCATTTTTGTCAGTAGATTCTCGTCTTTTAACGTGTAATAAGTGGGGTCTTCGAGGAGGCACATCATGGTAACTACCAATAAAACTTGGCTCAACAGGGAAAAACATATTTGATGCATCACTTCCTTGTCGACTTAATGTAGATCTGAGAGGAGATTCAGAATGTTCATGAACACTTAAAAACCTCTTTACTCTCCTTAAAACAGAATGTTGTCTTCTGTGTTTTTCTTCATCAACAAGCCAATCTTCACGTAAAAAAACAGAGTCGGGAAGTCTACAACAAGCAAAAAAAGGAATATTTGTATTATATTATAATTAGTATGTTAGCAAAGGTTGCTTATTAATGATAGCATTCCTCGGTCTCTATGCCCTAATGGTGCCTTTGGAAAAGAGTTGTCTTCATAAAACAAACCCTTTTTAAAGATGCTGAAGAGTCAAATCATACACATAAGCAAAAGAGCTGAAGAAATAAATATGTGGGGTCTACTAATCAGCCAACGCAGACAGTCTTATGCTCTGGAGTACTGCCACAGTTATGCATTACAGCCCACTGATTTACATTGAGGGAGCTCCAGGGTGTTATGTCTCGCTATAGTTTACAGCCAGGGGCGTAACTTTGGTTCAAAAAGTGAGGGGGGGACCAATTTTCCCTCTCATCTCCTATCTTCCTATCCCTCCCTCCCTTCACTCGCCTTCCCTTCTCTCCCCTCCTCTCCCTGCAGTGAAGAGGCCCCCTCTAGGAGGTCTGAGGGAGTGCTGTGAGCTCCCCCAGCAGGTCCGTGTGGAGTCCTTATGGCAACTTAGTGTCTCTCTAATTACTGAAGTTTAGAGCCGGACTGGGACTGAAAAGCAGCCCTGGCAATGAAACTGAACCAACCCACCTATAATATTTCCCCCTCTATATGGAAATAAAAAATGTTGTGCAATGCAGCAATTCTCGCTTAACCCCTCCCATCCCTATCACTACTGCATTAAATTTGTTATACACACAACAGAATGAAGAAAAAAAAGAACCTAATCTCACTGTATCCCTAGGAATCACTTATGTCACATACTGTACCTCAAAATTCATTTTATTGCATACCAGACACCAGAAATGACATCACTCACTGCACCCCAGAAATGAATTATATTACACATGGAAGCCACAGAAATTATATTACTAACTGTACCTTAGAAATGAATTGCACATTGTACTCAAGAAATAATATAATTTATTATACCCCAAAAATGTATTTTATTACACACTGAACCCTAGAAATGGATTACATTACTCACTGTACTCCAGAGATTACATCACACCATACCCCAGAGATTACTAGCTTACACACCATACACCAGATATTACATTACTCACTGTACCCTAGAGATTACTACATTACCCACTGTACCCCAGAGATTAGCTTACACACCTTACCCCAGATATTACTGCATTATTCACTGTACCCAGTGATTACATTACACACTTTATAACAGAGATTATATTACACCATACCCCAGAGATTATTACATTACACACTGTATCCCAGAGACTACATTAGACAAGGTACCCTGGAAACTTTGTGTTTATATATACATATATTGAACACAGACACACTACAGACTTAAGCTGAGTTCACATGACGTTTTTTTTTTGGCTCTGACAGTGTAGTTTGTTTGCTGGAAATTCTTCGCTTGCAAACGCAGAATTCTGACAAGCAAACGACCCACACTGCCTGAGGCAGATTTCTCCCTCCTATCCATTATTGCCGTTAGTGCATAAAACACCTCGAAGAGCTCTTTGTAGGCACTGACAGTACTCGCCGAAAATACTCGAGTAAAATCAGTGTCATCTAAACGACGACACTAATTTTACACAGGGTATAATGTAAATCAGTTTCCAGTCGGATTGGATGCTGGTTCTGAGGAAGATCCAGCACTGAATGCACTCCAGAACCAGCATTCATTTCTTCTGCATGAATTTACCCTTAAGGTATGTTGACGTGGCGTATAGCGGGGCATACTGTGCGCTCTGCTATATGTCGGGAGTTTTAGAAGTACACGCTGGGCAGTCAACACTTCTAAAATACTGCAGGGCTGACCCATTCACTTTCATTTTCCCCGGCACGTAAGTACAGGAAAGCCGTGACATGGCTAGACACATGGCTGTACAGTATATACACATCTCACATATACAGTACATACTCTACTCACATTCACAACAAAGCCTAGAACCCTTGTCCCCTCCTACATGTATCCTTTTGTCTGGTGCAGTTGGCATTCGGCAAGGGGTTTTTTTCCTTCTTCTCTGATGAGGGGCCTGGCTAGGGGAAGCGGTATGCAATGGGAGAGAAAGATATAGCCCCAGATACAGTTTGTTGGACTGTGAGCAGCATTCTGATTGGTGAAGCCGCCCCTGCTGTCCCCTGCTCTACCAATCAGCGCTGCTCTCACTCTGCACTGACACTTGAGGCTGCTACCTACTCTGTCCCCCCAAGAAGCACAGAAATATAGGAGGCAAAGGGTTAACTTCTTCCTCCTCCATGCTCTGCTCTCCCCACTTACCGTATTCTCATGCTTTTATATGGATTAATTTTTATTGAAATGGCTAAAAAGTGGGGGGGGGGACCGTCCCCCACCCACAAAAAAGTGGGGGGACCAGTCCCCTCCATACCCCCCTAAAGTTACACCTATGTTTACAGCTAACTATTGGGGTCCCCAGCACCAGGACGCCTGTGATCAATTTATCATCAGGAGCTACTTGTAACAGAAATGTTCAAAATGTAAATAAATAAAAGCACCAATAATATGTAGGATATATATGTAGTAATAATATTATATATATATTATATATATATATTTATATATATATAATAAAATATATATATATATATACACGCAACTGAAACCAGAGGTTTCCATACACTATATTAAAAGACAAATATGCATGTTTTTCTCACTATCTGACATGAAAAAATATGGGCCCAAAGCTGAAAAGGCATGTGTGAGCAAGGTGAACTACAAACATGGCTCTGTTACACCAGTTCTGTCAGGAGGAATGGGCCGAAATTCCTACTAACTATTGTGAGAATCTTGTGGAAGGATATCTAAGACATTTCACCCAAGTCATACAGTTTAAGGGCAATGCTGCCAAATGCTAATTAAATGTATGGAAACGAATGACTTTGCAGAAAGTAATAATACCCTTTGGGTATGTTCACACGGCGTGTTGAGTCCATGTGAACATACGCTTTTAGATGCGTGTTTGGATCCGTCTGTCGGACCCTAAACGGACCCACACACGCATCTAACAAATAGCAATGTGCTTTTAATATGAAACACGCATCAATGTTCACACGAGTGATCTGGGTATAAATAGCTCATGGGAAAGATTTCTGTATTGACCCTAGATATGTCTATACATATTTACCAGGTAATCCGCAGTCGTCTTTTTAAAAGCCTAATTTGGATAATTTTTCTGGGTATTGTAGTCGACCCAAAACTGAACACACCATTAAAGCTATAATGTCAGGTGGTGAGCAGCTTATGGGGGAAAGGGCACTAAGTGTAGACAAGGTTCAACCTGATTAAGGTACAGATAAAGAACAGCAGAATTTAAGGGGTAAATAATAGATTCTGTTTACAATGGTAGCATTAATCAAAAGGAAAAGGCCTTAGAAATGTTTACTATGAATTAGAAGGAAACATTTACATACTGCTGGAACTACAATGACACCATATTACCTTAAATAGAAATTTGCTGCTACCTGAAGCACCATGGAGCAAAATACAAGAAAATGTATTAAAACTCATTTTTCTACACATCAAAATAGATATCACATTTAAGAGATACTGGTAACCTAAGACATGTATACATTTAACAACATGTTAACACTAGAAAACTGGAGTTGACATAAATATGTGGTAATGATAGTTACCCCATTTGTACTGTTGATCCCAAAAATGAAGGAATACAGTAGTCAGCCGCTGCAAGTGTGTATGGTGGTCGTACATCAGAGTCATTCCAATAGATGTCTTTGTGCATCCTTGGTAAGTTCAAATACATTTCATCCACAGCCAAGAGGGAAACCTACAAACAAGAAATGTATACCAATTTATTTCAGTCAATATTTGTTTCTATACTCTAACCTATTTCACAATGCTGTATTGAGACTGTAGTCTAGGTACAGTGCAGTGGGACTGTTAAGTCTGATATACATATATATGAGTGTTGCATACTTTTATATCTTTGTACTTTTTAAATTCTAATTTTTCCCTGCTACTAAACATGCTCAGCTATAAAACCATGCAATATAAGATGGCGCCGACATCCTGTGTACCGCAAACCCAGAGACGTCAAATAATTACAGGAAATCAGATAGTTTTAACGGCAGAAATAAGAAGACTTACAGGAAACTACCCTGAGATGACTCTGTAACAGTCGCACACCTAAGATTTGGTCCGGTAAGTGACAGCAGAAGATGTCAGAGTTGTTGCAACATAACCACGCCTAACCATGCCTCCTTCTTTTCCGTTGTGGTATATATATCGTGTTGCACATAGATAAAACTCCAGGAAGTGCGTGATTGGACCAGGGTGAGAGCATGAGCTTGGGTTTGAAATGGAACTTTGTATCTGTGTCATTCTTAGCACAGTGCAACACATGCTAATGAGGGATTTCGGAGTAACTGACTGACCTGGGTAGAGATGTCATTATTCATGACCACGACTATTGGCTCCTGGGAACGAGAGCGTGGGGGGGTGGGGGTCATTCGAAGGAAAACCACATTTTGCTGACCCGAACAGACCTGTCGGATGAACTCCTGTCGCTACCTGAAGGGGCCTTGCTCAACCTCACTGTGAGTCACGGTAAGTCTACACCATATTCTATATATGTTTGCTTGCCTGTGAATCAGGAAGTGGAGAAGTTAGTAATCCGTTTTGTTAGACGGGTCATGTGAGTTGACGAGTGTTTTTTTTCTCCGGTGATCTCGAACAGCAGCACTGTGAGATTTTCATTTCAAAACCACTGAATGGCTCAGTCGGTTACGTAAACAATTGAACAGAAATTATAGCAAAGAGGTAAGTGAAAGACAGCCGCGTACATTGTGAAAAAAAAAGGGAAGTAGTCTTAAAATTCAAAAAAAGAACGAAAAAAAAAAGAAATTGCTTTATAGAAGGAAATTTATTCTGTTTTAATTCTGTTGGTGCCGTAATATATATATTTTACTGGGATAAAGCTGACAGTCCGAGAAAGGAGACAGGCAGTATCCACAGGACCCTTTTGGACCCATAAGTTCACTAGGGACTTTGTGTATTAAGTACAGTGTTACGGATTCTAGAGAAACAAGCAAACGCAGTTTGGGGTTGGGGATCCCATCGACAAGATGTCTGTAACCGGAGAAAGGTTGCAAAAAATCCCCTTGGGGCGTTAACTGTGAGGTTCACACTGGAGAGCATCTAGCACCGGTGTATCTCTGATTAGTAAATAGGATGATGCGGCTATTTACACGGAAACAGACTCTCCCAGTAGGGCACAGACGACTGTAGAATTAGTCGAAGCAAGAGGAAGGAAAAAAAATTAGTGAAGGAAGTGAGTCGCTTGTACAAATTTAGTTGATTGCCTAGCCAGCGCAGACTGCCTCCCAGCAAGTGAAAGATATACTGATAATACAGGCAGAGGCATGCAGGAAATAAGGAGATTAATTAGAAAGCTGCACAAGCTCATCTCATATTGCGAGGGCTTGCAAGATTGAAGGATATGCAGAAGTTAAGGGAGAATGGGCAGAAGGATAAATCTGTGAATGCTGTATGGTTATGTAAAAATCTGATGTGCCAACAAAAGAACCCAGACTTCCGAGAAACGTTCGTCAGCTTGTGGGGCACCCGCCCTCATCTGTCCCATTTCCTGTCCCACTTCCCGTTTGCACTGTCATCTTTTGGGTCCGGCCGGAAGTGGGGCAACATGAACTTCCTATGCAGCCATCTTGTCCCACCTCAGGCAGCCATCTTGTATTCCAACAGGAACTTCCTGTGGCGGCATCTTGGTAACATCCCTCTGCAGAGCCATCGTGTGGTATGCAAACCGGAACTTCCTGCTGACGGCCATCTTGGTATACCCACTGGACCCGGAACACACCTTGTATCCGGTAATAACGTACTTCCGGATCCTAGTTACACAGGCCAACTTCCGCGTAGGCCACAGCACCAGAGGAAGGCTCAGTCACCTCCTCCTCCTGGGGGGGGGGTTGTCTCATTTTTCCCCATGTACGACAGCCAGAAGCCCAACTGGCTGAACACAACTCAATGATGCTCAAGCACCCGGAACACCCATTACTTACATCACCACGGTCCCGATGCCCCAAGTTCCCCGCCTACAAAGGACTCCAGTCCCCATGCCTCTCTCATATGACCCACCTGGTACCGAGATCGGGGATCCTACCAATACAGAACAGTGACGGGGGTGTTTCAAGAGTAATGTATGCTACTATGTCAGGGGGACAGAACCACTCTCATGGTGTTATGGAGATCTTTGGTTACGCTTAATTGTGGGTCCATGGTAAACGCTTGCGAAACTCAGATTTGAGCACTAGGTCAGGGGTTAGCACCGCCGGCTGTTAGAACTTGAGGTCCCCAATAACAGGCAGATAGCAGAGCCTTAGTAGCCCAAGTAACCGAGTAGGAAAGTAGTGACATATCTGTCACCGCCTGGTCGCCTTCCCTGCCTATCCAGATCATGCTGTAGGCCCAGTTTATGACAGAAACCATCCTGAAAACAGTCGCCGCTTGCTCAGGTCTAGCTTATGGAACCTCTAGTGTAATGCATCAACGTGAGCAGAGAACAGCATGCCAGACAGAGCATAAGCACTGCCACTAATTTCTTCAGGCACTTTGGGTACCCTATGAGTGACTGTAGAATAAAAAAAAAAAAAAAAAGAAAAAGTGGCGGAACCATAGTGCAATCAATACAATAAACCAACCCACCACCCTTAGTGAAAACAAGAATCGTGGCAAATTTCGCCAATTGCTGCTGATGCTGTGAAGAGAGCCATACTAAAAAAAAAAAAAACAGAAACCAAAAAACAGGAGGGAGCCTGAAGCATACCTGATGTCCAACCAGCCCCGCTACACCAACCTACTTTCCAGACGCAATTTTCTGTGAGTTGATATCCTTTGAATATGAAAATCAACGTTCTATAAATAAACCATTCGTTTCAACAGCCCATAAGGCTGCACCACACCTCAAAACCGAGGATAAACACTCAGGTATGTCAATTTACCCCAAATCAAGTATCAAGTCACTGTGAATCAGCTCCATATCCAGAAAAGCACCCTATGCCTTTTTATAGAAGATTGTGTTGCAAATAACAGAAGACCTAAGCAGCAACCTGGCAAGATCTAATGTGGCTATACTTGAAATTCAAGGCCACAGATAGCTAGCTACCTATAATAAAGGTACACCTTGATAGCTGTCAAGACTCACCTCCACGATTTCATGGGACTCAGGCGTGACCTTTATGTGAACAATTGAAGAATTGGGCACAGGACATGCTCACAGACCAAGCCTGTCAATGCAATGATGTGACCAAGAAGAAGAAGATGAAATCTGTGGACAACATATGCAAGCTCGCATCACGCAACAATTTGAAGATTTGGATTCTTAGCTCAAACAAACGCCATGCCTCTTAGTAGAACCGTGCATTCATGGATGGGCTACAAGAACATTAAAGGACACGATTAACTCTGTCAGCCTGAACTGTGACTCTACCACTGAAGGAAGCTGTTATTATTGCCAATGGTACATACAGCACTGGTCAAGTGAGAAGGAAAGATGGGAAAGAAGAAGAAAGTGATGATGGATGACCTCAGGTTAAACGGGAGGTGGACCCAACCAAGAAAGTGCTGATGTGTGTTACCAATGATGCCAAATTTCCTGACAGCAACAAAAATCAAGTGTATCAACCTGTTCCTCAACCACCATACAGTATGCACCTCCGCAGACACCACCGATTTTATCAGCAACCCTACCAACTTTAATTCAGGACAGTTTCTTCAAACCAGAGACTCGCACCTGAGGCATGAGGCCTGTCTTCCTGAGACTAAAAAACTTAAAGTCTCGAAGCTCCTGCTCTGGGCTAAAATCCCGGACTACTGGCACAACTTCCCACCTCTTTGCTCTCCAAACATTATGGCCATGCCTCTGGAGTTTTGGCTCAAAAACATGGTAGTAGGGTCGTGTGAGACCTCCAGGCGTTAGGTACTACTCATAGCAAGATAGATCCTGTTTTGCACAGACTGCTCCTGACAGCCTCAGAGCTGTTGTCTCTGCACAACTCCTACTTGACAAGATTCAAACATCATTTTGACATCCTGCGACTTCTTGGCACCCTCATACCGTTCAAGGGCTCTTTGAAATAACCCAACAACCTCACATCTCATAGCAGACGTAACCTACCGACTTCAATGCACATTACTGATCCTGAAAATGGAAACCTTGAGAAGAGAGAGCAACTACCACTTCAAGCCCACAACCTGCTTCCTCTCTCAAGGGGGGAAGATGTGAGACCTGAATAGCACACAAGAAGAAGAAAAGACACTTTCTAATGATCATGACTGCCTAACAGATGTAGGCTGAAACTTCCCACGTTCCTACCGTCTCTGTTTCCAAGCTGTAGAACCCAGATTCTGTCGACCTTCACAGATGGGATCCAGATATGCAGATAACAAGGACGATTCCATAGAGGAATTGCTTGGTTACGGCTTGCAATGAAACCGTAAAGAGCTAGCATCTTAAACCTCGAGTATGTCAGCCAGAAGCTGAACTTTGGGCTGTAACAGAAGCTTGCAGCTCGCAGAAGGAAAAGACTGTGAACATATACAAAACTGACCTCACTACGTAAGATTGCCCATGACTTCGGCCTGAGTGGCCCTGCGAGGTTTCCAGACAGCTATTGGGGGAACGCCAATCAAGAACCCAGAGACTTTCAGACCTTGAATGGAAAGCTCTCCAGCTGCCGGCCCAAGTTCAGTCTGAAAACCAAAGCTCATGGAAAAATGGAGGCCAGGGAAATTACAACGCAGGCCAGGCTGCAGAGGCCGCAATGCCCTCCTCCCATAATGCGAGAGAAAGCAGAGTGGCTGTATACGTGCTCCACAGAAACATAGAAAAAGAAGCTAGAAGGAAAGAGAAGATAAAAGAAAGAGAAAAAAAAAAAGCAGAGGAAGCTAAGAAGAGAATGAAAAGGACAGGGGGCCAAAAGAAGAAGGATGACGACAAGAATGCAAGGAAGGAAAATACTGAGTAACCCAGTGTGCTACCTTCTGATACAATTTCAAACCAAATAATGCCCAAAGGCACGCGGGAGGAGTTTTTGGTATAGCCCAGATGCTTTTTAACCCAGGAGGACTGGTACAAACCACAAAAGCATCTGGCCAAACCATTGTACCCTTTCCAACGGACCCAGATTGACACATCGATTTCCCAAGAGTGAAAATCAAATATGTCCAGGTGGTGGTGATATGTTCTCAGGTGGCCTGAGGCCTACCCAGTCCCTAACATGACCTGCAAAACGTACTGTAAAAAAAGCTGCTGACTGAATAGTGTCAGCATAGGGGGAATCCCGAGTTTATAGAGTCTGAAAAGACCTGGATTCACATCAAAGTAACCAGACGATTTTGGAAGCTATTAGAGCTTGACCTTGGATTGCACAACTCCATTCCATCCCCCAGAGCTTCGGGGAAAGATCGAGATTATGAATGCCACACATCAAAAACAAAATTTCTCCAAGCCAGTAAGGAAACATCACATCCATGCGCAGAGATCCTACCCATCTCCCCTGTACTCTGTCCGAAACACCCCCAGTCAGCCCACTGGTCTCACACCTTATGAATATTATTCTTAGGTCCGCCAAGGTTAGGACAAATACTATCCACAACAGTTGAGTGCAGGGAAATGAGATAACTTGTAAAATATTCATAAGTCTGTTGTAAATAATAGTAACTACCCAAGCCGTCAGTGTTTTCCTCTATTCCAGATCCTTGATCAGATCAGAGCAACCCACAAACTACAATCTTGTGAATAAGCTCCTGGAGCCGAGAAATCATCATGAGTCCCTTCTATTTCCTTTATTTCATTGTGTTGTTTTTCGGTTGTGTCTAAAAATACAATGGGAATGAACCCAGGTGGTTGGCTGGTGAATCAAAGCTAGGGAACAGAATAAACCAGTTCGAACTAATAAAAGGCCACAAATAAAGATAACAAAGGTGTAGATTGGATAAATAGTATCCATTATAACCAAGCAGAGAGTTGATAAACCCCACCGCGGAGATATCCCTGCGAAACATAATTGAGCCAATTAGAAGCAATATCAATCATGGCCTACTCAACATAAGCCTAGCATTGGAAAATATCTTAAAAGACACCCCACAAGGGGATGTGAAAGAAAATAAAGTGTGAAGAGTTCCTTTAGGATGAGCCGTTCTTGGCTTACCAACCCTAGAATTTCTTCAGACTTTATCCCTTGGTTTTTTTTCCAGTAAAAACACATGTTCACCTAAAATTTTTGGCGGTCATTTTTGGTCAAATCCCCCGTCATCCTCACCAATCAAGTGCAATTTTATAAGAGACCGGCGAACCCCCCCCCCCCCCCCCCCCCCCCCCCCCCCCCCCCCGCCCCCCCCCCGCTAGTTGCGCCCCTTGGAGCAAGCCTGGCATTGATCAGTGGGTTATTACTCACTCCACCTTCCAGGTAGCTATCTAAACACGGTGTGACATATTAATTCTAGCTTAAGTTTAAAAGGGTAAGAGGAACGAAGCGCATTGGAACAGATCATGGGGTTCACACAAAATTAGGGAAAAATTTGTATTTAGGGGAGATTGTCAAGTCTGATATACATATATATGAGTGTTGTATACTTTTATATCTTTGTACTTTTCAAATTCTAATTTTTCCCTGCTACTAAACCTGCTCAGCTATAAAACCATGCAATATAAGATGGCGCCGACATCCTGTGTACTGCACCCAGATGATGTCAAATATTTACTGGAAATCAGATGTTTTACCAGAAATAAGAGGACTTACAGGAAACTACCCGAGATGACGTCTGTACAGTGGCAAACCTAAATTGGTCAGAAGTGGACAGCAGAAGATGTCTGATTTGTTGCAATAATAACCACGCCTTAACCATGCCCCTTCCTTTCCTGTGTATATATATTTGTGCACATAATAAACTCCAGGAAGTACTGATGGGACCAGGGTGAGAGCATGAGCTGGGTTTGAAACGGAACTTTGTATCTGTGTCATTCTTAGCACAGTGATCACATGCTATTTGAGATTCGGAGTAACTGACTGACCCAGGTATTGTCGTTTTCACAACCACGACAGGACTGCTTAATATCCAGTGTGAGACTGGAATTACTGGGGCCTACAAGTGGAGTTGATTATTGGGGTCCACCAGTGGAGTTAATTATTCAGTGCCCACTGGTGGAGTTTATTATTGGGCCCACCAGAAGAGTTGATATTTGGGGGCTGCCAGTGAAGTTGATTATTGGGGCCCACCAGTGGAGTTAATTCTTGGACACCATTCTACAGCCATTGTATATGGCTGCCTATACTGCACAGGCCTCTTGCTTGCTGTCTCTCTTTCTCTGCTTTTCTACCTGAAAACCAGCCCCAGGCTTGTCATACCTGTAGGCCTACCAAAGGTTTCCACTGCTACTCTGTGGGCCAGAGTCTGAGCCTGCTAATTTTCCTACCATACATGCTATGATTAATATGTTTTCTTTATGTACAAAAAATCCAGAGTTTCTGAACCAAACATGCTTAAACACAGGGGGACCACAAAAACACCATGAAGATGTTGTCCTTCCCAGAATTACAGAACCTCAGAGCAGCAGAACAATTTTATAGAAATGACAAATACAATTTGGGATGAACTAACCTGTAGATTTCTATCTATACACCAGTTGGTCTCAAAATCATCATCATCTTCTCCAAAGGGGTTGATGAGTTGTTCAGCCACCTATAATGATAACCAAATGAGACTTATTTTCTTAACTTCAACTTACATTTCTCAAATGCGGGCACGGTTATTATTTATTCTTGGAAACTGAAAAAAAATTACCTTTAACCATCCTGCATAGAAAAAGAACTGCAAGAGAGTGAATACGGGAATGTAAAGATCTAGGTCATGTCCTGCATATTGTTGTTTAGGGTCTAAGAACTGACGTCCAATTATGCAAGCAAAAAAAAATGTATACACGGCCAGTGTAACTACCTGAAAAAGAAACGTGTAGGTTCATGGTTAATCTTTACAAATACTCCTTTTTAATTACAGAAAATATAATTACAAACATTTATATATACCTGTGTATACACCAGAGGATACCAACCCAGTCATAACCAAAGAGTTGACCACACCAAGACCTATACCGGTTCATCTCCTGAGAAAATGGACATAATAATCTTTAATAGAGTAAAACCACCACTTGCTATTTATGTATCTAGATGTTCTGAGCAAAAGACTCAAAGCACAGAGAGATCACAAGTCTGGAAACTTGCTAAAACTGGAATAGATTCTTTTTGCGTAATGTAGCTAGTTTATTCTGTAGTTACATTTAACATTTTTTGCAGATCAACGCTGTCACGAATTCTTCCTTCCGTCCTGGCCTTTGAAGCTAAATTTCCAAACCAAACGACTGGTACCCAGTATTTAAGATGAGGAGATTTAAGGTTGTCAAATAATTTTCTTTCATCTGATGTCATAAATCCTGTTCAGAAAGAATCGGACACATCTATAGACACTGACAAGGAATGTATTTAAATTAATATTGTAATGAGTGAGTGATATAATTGTTATAATCATTACTATGGGACAACATCAAAATATGTTTTTGGTGATGGCAATATTGGTCAAAGTATTGGCTTATCTTTTATTAGTTACAGATCTACACTGAGACATACTTTTTATTTTCCAATTGTATACTATTTCATGGGGGATAGATATGTTGCCTGAGCTACTGAAGCAGCAGCTCCTGAGAATTGCTGTAAAGCAGGTACCTGCACATAAGAAGATAAAGGCAGCAAAAGACACTCTGACTTATGGGAGATTGTAGTGGTCAGGCTTTGTGTCACATGCAGTAGTCATTGTTAAGGAGGAGGATAGAGGAGTAGATCCTGTGTTATTTCTCATCAGCTGCTAAATACCTTTCGTTGTTATCTTGCCCTTTAAAGATAATAAGATAATGTACAAGGTTTATTTCCCTATAGTTTTTTCCCTATAACCCTAAACTACATGTACAAAGTAACTTTGAAGGATTTAATGGAAATGACATTTTTTATACCTGCTTCCACAACATGGTCCATGGTTGGGAATCTTTTGTAGACTGCAGTGCTAACAGAGCGAAAGATCAGCAACGAAGTAAGATTCACGTAACGCATAAGTGTCCTGCGCAGTAATCGTCCATACTCATCTCTTCCATGCACATTGCTGGAGATGAGTAACATAAGTCGATCAGGCCAAGGAAGATTTACAAACTGATTCCACCATCGATTCACTACAAGGGTGACATAAAAACCTATGGAGTAAAAAATATTATTTCAAACTGGTGAATGTGGTATATGAACTGTCGCCTGAATGTTCATTGTCATGATAGGAATGATGCACATGATCACCATCTGGAAAGCAATTTATTATGTTCCATGGTAGTATTTGCGTCATTTTTCCCTATTTCCATATTTTTTCCTTGATGCTATGATTAAGGAGGTGTCTCCGAAAAGGGTCAGTATGCCTATTTTGATTTCATGAGAGTATTCATTGGATTTTAATGGATTTAAGATAAAGTCTTGGATTATTTTTTACTTTAAATGCACGGATTGACGTTGGACTAGTTTAATTTTTTGCTACATTTTTCCCTATACGTTTCAAACAGGCTATGTGCTGTCATTTACTGTTTTTTACTTTAAATTAACTACTACATGTGGTACAAGGAATGTACAGACAGTTCTAGATCTATACTGCATGAGTTGGCACATGCAAATTATCTACACTGACAAGCAAAAGGGTAACAATGTTTGGAACTTTTTAATTTTAGACTCCATATCTCACCATCCACTACAGGTTTGAACGTGAGACTATGATCATTTTGTAGACAACCATCTTGACTATATCATACATGAATTTGACTTGCAACTATTTATTATACGCTTAGTTATGCAGATTCTTGCCATAACTGCATTGTTACTGTTTTGCTCTTAAAAATTTAAGGGCGACACGTATGATCGGGAGTTGCGCCTGTTTTCTGGTGAAAACGGCGCCTCACTGATCCGAATCCCCTGTCGGACGCAGGGATGCGATGTTAGGTGCAGCCTTCGCCACTTTCGGCTGTGCCTAACATGAAGGGCCGTGTAATGGGCACGGTGTGGGTGTTCTGGGGCGGGACGCGGCACTCGAAAACTCCAAAGCATGTATGATCGCGGGTCGGAAAAGTGCGGCGCATTGCAGCGCTCGCTAGCTCCGACAGGCAGACCTAGTTGAAGTTGGTCTAAATGAGCCAGAGGAGGCGAAGTGAAGCGAGAACGTAACATGAGAGGAAACATATAGAAGATCCATCTCGGCTCTCAGCTCCGTGTGGCATGGAGTATAATTCCAAAAAAATCGCTTTTATTAGGTGTAAAACATTATCAGAAAAAGAGCTCAAACCTTCAACAAAAAAAAAAAAACATAAAAAAAAAAAACACTTTCCAAAATTCTAGAACGGCGCCACATCAGGAATTAGGATTGTGGAAATTGCCGGGAAATACAGTAATTCAAATTCTGTAAGCGCTTCTCATTGGTCGGCAGAAACCAGCCAATCAGAATAGGAGCGACAGTAACAAATTAAAACCTATGGAGAAGTATTGACCAATCAAATTCAAAGGCCACAGGGACAGTTCAAAATACAGTAAAAATACTGAAAAGAGCTGATTGGTTGAGCTAGCAGGGGCTTGGCTATCTTGGCCAATCAGAGCGCGAGCTACTTTGTCCCATTGTAGTCTATGGCCAGATCGGGGCAATGAAATCTCGGCTCCCAGCGCCGTGCGGCATGGAGTATGATTAAAAAAATCATTTTTATACGGTGTAAAATATTATCTGAAAAAGAGCTGAAACCTTCAAAACATAAATCAATCAAATCCCTAACAACGCGTTTGTCGCCGAGACCGGCGCTACATCAGGAATTGGGATATAGAGAATTGCCGGGAAATACAGTAATTCAAAATCTATAAGCTCTTCTCATTGGTCGGTTCTGCATTTTTACTGTATTTTGAACTGTCCTGCCTTTGAATTTGATTGGTCAATATTTCTCCATAGGTTTTAATGGGTCCCTGTTGCTCCTATTCTGATTGGCCAGGATTGCCAAACCCCCGCTAGCTCAACCAATCAGCTCTTTTCTGCATTTTTACAGTATTTTGAACTGTCCCGCCTTTGAATTTGATTGGTCAATATTTCTCCATAGGTTATAATGGGTCGCTGTCGCTCCTATTCTGATTGGCTGTTTTCTGCCGACCAATGAGAAGAGCTTACAGAATTTGAATTACTGTATTTCCCGGCAATTTCCAATATCCAAATTCCTGATATAGCGCTGTTCTTGATTTTTGGAAAGTGATTTTATTTATGTATTTTTTTAGTAGGTTTGAGCTCTTTTTCTGATAATTTTTTTACCCCTAATAAAAGCTATTTTTTAATTCATACTTCATGCCGCATGGGACATGTTTAATGATTTCTCGCTGTATTCCAGCCTGTCTCGATTCGGAATACTGTTGGGCGCATTTCATTTGCGCCTAAGTCCTGCCACTGCGCCCACACACTGGCAAGGCGCGGTAAAACTTTTCACCGAAATGTATGAGCGCCCCTCTCGGACGGCGAATTTAGGCGCGTCCCGCAACTGCCCTAAGTCCCCCCCACTGCGCCTCTACAAAAGGCGAGGCGCGGCGATTTTTACACCGCATGTATGAGCGCACCTCGGCGCCGAAATACATGAGGCGTAGCTTTCATGTTCGAGCGCTCAAAAACTTGCTCTCCGACGTGGCGAGCTTCATACATGTCGCCCTAAATTTTAAAAGTTTTATTATTTTATTAATTTTATTATTAATGTATTAGTTTTATCATTTTGTTAATATTTTGTAAATCCCCCTTTGGCTTTTAACACTGCCTGAATCCTTCTGGGCATGCTCTTAATCAGATTCAAACATGTCTCAACTAACATGTGATCCCAGGTCTCTTCTACACATTCCCAATGTTAGTGCATAGGGCCCCACCCACGAATACAGCTTTCTTCAACTCTACTCAAAAAGTGTTCAATTGAGTTGAGGTGTGGGGACTATTGAGGCCAATCAGCAAACTCTACTTCATTTTTATTGAACATTCCTTCCTCAAAAATTGATGTATGCTTCTGGTCGTTGTCCTACTGGAACACCATGTCATTCTTTTCATATCCCTAGTAGTAGAAGAGTGAAGAAATCAGGCGATACCTTTTAGAGGCTAACTGAGTATATTTGATGGTGAGCTTTCGAGAGAACTAGCTCCCTTCTTCAGACATGATGATATACAAGAAATTGAAAATTCACAGGCTTTTTATACACACAAGACATGGACCCTCAAAGGATCTTAGAATTCTTAAACATAACAAAATGCAATAAAGCAAACAAGTCATTTACAACAGGTCAAACAAATTAAAATATCTGGAAACTTGGGGCATGACAGAGGGGTCAGTAAATCTGCGTCTTTTTCTCACAGCCATCACGTGTAATTTGTGGCCATCACAGTTCACATATAGTTTGACATAAAACTAGCATGGATATTTAACCCATTTTGCAGAGTCTGAAATTTTTGCATTAATTTTTGAAGATTGTGGTTTTAATGGGACACTTTAAGACGCAGAGGGAGAGGAAGGAATGGGAATTTAAATTAATGCAAAAATTTCAGACTCTGCAAAATGGGTTAAATATCCATGCTAGTTTTATGTCAAACTATATGTGAACGTGTGGTTTGGGCCCCAAATACAAGTGAGGGGGTGTGAGATAAGACGGCAGATTTACTGACCCCCCTGTCATGCCTCACAAGTTTCCAGATAGTTAATTGTTTGACCTGTTGTAAATGACTTGTTTGCTTATATTGCATTTTGTTTTGTTTAAGAGTTCTAAGATCCTTTGAAGGTCCATGTCTTGTGTGTATAAAAAGCCTGTGAATTTTCAATTTCTTGTATATCATCATGTCTGAAGAAGGGGGCTAGTTCTCTCGAAAGCTCCATCAAATATACTCAGTTAGCCTCTAAAA